>OY757012.1:86930294-87215294 GCA_963580285.1 Lucinisca nassula
TTCATCCTACAAAACCTGGAGTGTATGCAATGTACACCTGCTTGTAATGGCCAAATGTGACCGATCGCAGTATCAGTAGAAAGAAAGTCTGCACTTTAGAAACTTCGCTCCCGACAATGAGATGAAATGACATCTCAAGCCCTGCCGCCCAATGAAACCCATAGGGTTTATAAGCATGGACGGTTCTACTCACACTGCTTTACCAAGGCAGGCTTAGATCGTCTAATGGATTTACCAATACTCGTGTGCGGGTCGGTTTCAGCTCTGCATGGAAGCACCATGCAGCCAATTTATTTCTTCAAGCCCCAATGGGCGGGGGCCGGCATCTGAATCTATCTTTGTATCAGAAGTTGATAAAATATCTCTTGAAATTAACCTTTTGAGTGCCAACGTCATTTACTGGAAAGTGCCAAACGTACAACGTTACACTGCGTCTTGTATATCAGTCTTAGCAACGTCAGTGGAACCAAACTGAACGCGACGTTATCCAGATGACGTTCATTTATTTCCCGCGGGGTCTTTCAAAAAGTATCCGGCAATTTGCATAGATATCTTGCACTTCTATTATGGATTATTATTTTCACATTATCACGTAACGAATGGTATGGCAGTGCTTTATACACCTTGTTTGAGAGACTACTTTACATCATTGAGTGTAAATGCAGCTATCGAAGACGCAGAAATGCATCTTTGGATGCTGTCCTCATTTTTCTTAGGGTTTGAACACGACAATACAATGTTTGCTATTGTGAAAAAATGGAAAATTAGAAAATAGACTTATCATAATGAAGTAAGAAAGAAAGGAATAAAGAAATAAAACTTGAGACAATAGCTTTTAGCTGAGTTGTTTGTCACATTCATTGTTAGTCGCATTAATTGTATTCTATATGTTGACCTCACAGGCTCATATAGAAGAATGTATTTTCCCCTTGGCCTTGGCCCATCAATTGTTCAAATTACTAGGTATTTGAGATAATTTCGGGGATAAATAAATGAAGCGCACTCCTGACCGACTTCTTTTCGAAACAGAGAATCACATAATATTATATACACCATCTTCATAGCAACGGACTTTCTCATTGATATCTACGGGATCAGTTCCTAGCCACATTGGAGAAAATAATAAATGTCCTTCTCGAATCTGAAATTTATTCAGACCTTGCATTCATCTGAGCAATCGAATCGAATTCGAAGTGACGGTCGGATCTGGTAATCATTTTTTACCACTTTGTCACCATGAAACAAAACAGAATTGTCCGCACGATCAGCAAAGACTCAGATCACTCTTTGCGTTGCATCGTATAGAAACTTTCTATGTGGCGGACAGCGATGATTCAGATCAGATTTGGCCTATAAGATCTGCGTCATTGTTAGATACACAGGCCAGTTTTTCGTGCGTTGGCTCAAATGATAATGTAAAAACGAAGCACGGCGGGCCTCCGTGGCCTAGGTGTTAAGAGCGCTGACTCTTGATCATTAGGTCTCTCACCGCTGTGGTTGATGGTTCGAGCCTCGCTCGGGTCATATGTGAGACGCCAAGTTCTGCAACGGAAGGCCATGTGGTTTTTCTCCGGGTATTCCGGTTTTCGCTCACCTCTGATTAACGATCGGCTCGATATGAGTGAAATAATCTTGAAAGGGCCGTAAAACCAAAACCAACCCCCTCCCCGCAAAAAAAAAAAAAAACATTGAAAAGAACGAAGCACGCCCGTTCTTTTTGCTGAACAATTTGAAGGTGGTCAAGAAAAAAATGTTACGGGTAAAGGCAGCGGAGGTTCACAGTGCAGATTATATTTTCTTTTCGTTTGGGATCATTGAGCCCGTCCCGGTTACATTGAAAATCAAATACCACAAGCCGGCGCTATGGGTGTATGCAGCCTTGCAAACTAGATTGCTGTATATGAAGAGACTCCATAAAACCGATCTCCGATTTTCGCTCTATTATGTGTTCTTTGTTCTTTCCGAAGGTAACCTTTTAGCTTTTTATTTTGAGATCTTATTTGTGTATATCGATTTAAATTTGAAACACTCAGATTACACGAAAAATTAATTTCGTCCTTTTCTGAGTTTGTTGAGTGAAATTAGGATTCAATAAAAATCTTTACTATATAGAAGCGGATATGCTACTCGCCTCTTGAACCAGGGGTCGTGGGTTCGATCCCGGGCTTCTCTAGACTTTCTGACGAATCTTTAAACCGAGATCCCCTCTCAGTAGGACCTTAGCTGTTGGTGGGACCTAATACTCAAGCACACCTACTCACTTGCAAAAATATCTAGCTCTATCTAACTCTCTAGGCATAAAATGTAAGCAGGGGTTATCCTAAATAGCGACAATAACACATAAAATAAAATAAGAAAATGAAAGAGTAAATATAAGGTCGCATCGTGTGCACCAAAGACCATTTCACACGGTATTACATGTAACGAATGCATAGACTATTGTTGCTCATTCGACCTGCCTCATTGATGCAATATCCATGGAGTACATAGACTCCTGGAGCTCCGTCGCACTACACCAATGATGTGATACCGATGGGTTTTTGTTGCTCGCTCGAACTGCCTCAGTGATTTGGTACTAACGCTTGCATCCATTCGGGTGCTCGTTCGAACTGTCTAATAAAATTTGAGGTGGCTCTATCGAGTACCCATTACCTACGAGTGTTCGTAATCAAAAATAAGAAAAGTAATGTAAACCCTTGTCAACTCCATTTTCCCTTTATAAAGTGGAACTTAGTAGTGTATAGACATAAAGTGCAATTGATTATAAAAAAACACTGTCATCGTTTTGTCGGCAGTGGATGTGTAGGCCCCTTCTGCAGCTCTGGCACTCGTATCGTGTTCTTGACCTCTGTCCATGCATTCTTCTTGAACAAATGACCTGACAAAATATTCAATTGACAGAGCGAGAAGTTGCGGAAAATTCTGAGGCTGTCCAACCCCGAAACAAGCAATAAGTGTCTTCCACAGCCCGAAACACAAAAAAGAAAACAGCGCGAAGGGCCCCTGCATCCATCCCACCCAACGCTCTTGCATATGGGCTCTAGCAATTTATCACTTAAATGTTTCGTCCGGCCTAGGTAGCTCAGTCGGATGCGCGTCTTACTGCTGATCAGGCGGGCGCGGATTCGATACCTGCCGGGGTCCGCAACATTCTTTTGTGGAGACTTGATCATGAAATCTTGATCATGAGATCTTTTCTACGGTCATTTTCTCCCTTCCGCTGATTCAAGAAGGGCAGTTGTCAGTTTCCGGCGAAAGAATTTTCACTGTACTGGTTAACCGCCTACAGATAAGCCTGCCCAGGAAGTGTGGATATATAAAATGGCCGGCAAACAAATCTTAAATGCTTCTTTTGTGGATATTTTACGAATATCTTTCATAATGTCGAGTATTTCTTGTAACTTTTGTCGAAGTTCTTTTTTATTGGTGTGTGTGCATTTAAACCATCTTATAGTGGGATGTCAAACCAGTGGATCCGATACATGCAGGGCCTGTCGTGGAAGAACAGATAAAAGAAACGATCCAAAATGCCACCCCTCTCTCTCTCTCTCTCTCTCTCTCTCTCTCTCTCTCTTTCACGATTATTTCACTCATATCGAGCCGATCGTTAATTGGAGGTGGGCGAAAATCGGAGTACCCGGAGAAAAAAACCACCTGACCTAATGTTGCAGAACTTGGCGTCTTACATGTGACCCGAGCGAGGCTCGAACCTACAGCGGTGAGAGACCCAATGATTAAGAGTCAGCGCTCACATCAACTAGGCCACGGAGGCCCGTTATGACATCAATCTGATAGCTGATTATTTATATATATAAAGAACTTGTTAGTTGTGCTGAAGATGAATATGAAGGCTCAGAACAATGAAACATTGTCTTGGTTCAGAAAGCATGATTCAAAGTTTGGAGAAATAACCGCTCGACAGTGAACGATATGAGAAGTAAAGTTTAAAAAAAGCGCTAAGCTAAAAAGCACGGACGAATATAAAAAAAAAACTCAGTGTTTCTTAAGCCGCTTGGCTTTATTACGGACGAATTAGAAACGAAGCGAATACTGCGGGCACTAACTGAATCTTTATCTATGTAGTGTCATTTTGTCCCCATGAAAACACATCTTGCCGATAGAAAATACATACTTTTGCCAAATAACTGGTTCGCTTTTTTTTACGCACTTTTGAAACAACCACCCGCTAAATGACGCAACGTAAACGTTTATTTTACCGCCGTACGTCAAACGATGACGTTACTTGACAACAAGCGGGAAAACAAAAGAAAAATATAGCTTAGGGTATGTGTCATTCATCGGAAATAGTAATCATCTCGGTGTGTGTGCGATATAACGAACACATGAACTTTATATTAGAATGTTTTATCTTCAGAAATCTACCAAATATAGACATCTCTCTCCTTGAAATCTACGAGAAATCTCCCTGCCAAAATGGGCCCAAAACGGGCCCGTTGGCACTCAAAGAGGTACAACGGTGGGCCCAAAAAGGGCCCGTTGGCAAACTAAGGGTTAAATTGCTCCCACCTGGTATTTCTGATTTATGGCTTGCTGCAAGAAAATGGAACATGATACACTTATTACCTAAACATAAACAATCAGAACTAATCTCTTGTGGTTTCATCAAATAAACACAGAACGTTGACCTTCCAGGTCATGGAAGTTGTGCTGTGGAAAGTGTAGGACTGAAAAGCAATTTCTTGCCTTTAGGAGCAGACTTTTTTATCATACATGAGCAGTCTCTGATAAAGCGAACTTCTGATGGTTCTCTCCCCATTAAAATGGCGGACAATATCCTAGGTGTAGAGATTTACCTTGACATGGTACTTTCGAATCTTGAATGGCTGTGTACCCCTTATGAGAACATGGACTGCACTGATTTAAATGTCAACGAATACGATCATAGGAGAAGTTTTGTCACTTTAACCAAGCAGACAACTTGTATAACTTCCGCTTTAGATCTCTACACCGAGGCCTTCCAAAAGTGGGCGGGCTGTTGTTATAAAATGCTTGCATGCATATATTGGTATTGGGACCCACTGGTCATCATGTAGGATTCTAACTTTAAGATGAAGAATTTTATGGAAATAATGTGTTCTTCATCGAGGAAATGCTTTCTTTGAAAATAGATCCCTATTGCTAAAGCAGTCAAAATATTTGGGAAAGTTTCCGCCCGCCTCCTCCACACAAAACTGTGGAAATCCGCCACCATGTGTAAGACTGCATCTTTAAACATGAAATTGCGTTGGTATTCACCGTTTGCTGCCTATAATAAAGGTATTTTGCCGGGTTTGTCTTCTAACTTTCAGCTGCAAGGCAATGCAATTACCTTCGTCTACGCCGTGCGTAGACAATATAAAGTTTCCAAAGCATTTAAGACTAGAAATGCGTCCACAGGACAAGAATGTCCCCGCCTGAAATATGTCGATGTTCGTATTCATCCATAGAAAGTTATTGACCGTGTTAAAGTTTTGGACCCTTTTTTCGCATTTGACCTCTAAGTATGACCTTGACCTTGGAGGCATGGACCTTGGTTTTGTGTGAGGCAGATTGTCTCATGATGGACAATATTTCTGCCAAGTAATTTCAAAATCAATCCAAAGATAAGAAAGTTATTGAATGCGTTTAAGTTTCGGACCATTTTTAGCTCACCTGTCACGTTGTGACGAGGTGGGCTTTTGGGATCCCTTTTTGTACGTTGTGCGTGCGTGCCTGCGTGCGTCCGTGCGTGCGTCCGTGTGTTCGTAAACAATTTCAAATAAGTATATCTCGAATACCCCATGGCCAATCGTGATCAAATTTCATGTGAAGCATCATCAGGTAGGGGGAAAGGCTGCATAAGGTTTTTGGGCTGATCAGATTGGAATTCTGGTTGCCATGGCAACATATAGCTCCCATAGACTTATAATGGGAAAAATTTAATAAATCTTCTTCTCTGTAACCACAGGGCCCAGAGCTTAGATAATTAGCTTGTAACAATGTGGCTTCAAAAATCTTCTTCTCTGAAACCACAGGGCCCAGAGCTTAGATATTTAGCATGTAGCAACGGCAAGTGGTAACCTACATAAATCCTGCCAGTCATGCCCCTGGGGTCCAAATGGGCCACGCCCCGGGGCCCCTTAGCTCCCATAGACTCGTATTGGAAAAAAGCTTCAAAAATCTTCTTCTCTGAAACCACAAGGCCCAGAGCTTAGATATTTAGCATGTAGCAATGGCAAGTGGTCACCTACATAAATCCTGCCAATCATGCCCCTGGGGTCCAAATGGGCCACACCCCGGGGCCCCTAAGCTCCCATAGACTCATAATGGAAAAAAAGAACTTCAAAAATCTTCTCCTCTGAAACCAAAGGGCCCATAGCTTAGATATTTAGCATGTAGCAATGGCAAGTGGTCACCTACATAAATCTAGCCAATCCTGCCCCTGGGGTGCAAACGGGCCACGCCCCGGGGCCCCTTAGCTCCCATAGACTCATAATGGAAAAAAGCTCAAAAACTCTTCTTCTCTGAAACCACAGGGCCCAGAGCTTAGATATTTAGCATGTAGCAATGGCAAGTGGTCACCTACATAAATCCTGCCAATCATGCCCCTGGGGTCCAATTGGGCCACGCCCCGGGGCCCCTTAGCTCCCATAGACTCATAATGGAAAAGAACTTCAAAAATCTTCTTCTCTGAAACCAAGGGGCCCAGAGCTTAGATATTTAGCATGTAGCAATGGCAAGTGGTCACCTACATAATTCCTGCCAATCCTGCCCCTGGGGTCCAAACGGGCTACGCCCCGGGGGCCCTTAGCTCCCATAGACTCATAATGGAAAAAAGCTCAAAAACTCTTCTTCTCTGAACCACAGGGCCCAGAGCTTAGATATTTAGCATGTATCAATGGCAAGTGGTCACCTACATAAATCCTGCAAATCATGCCCCTGGGGTCCAAATGGGCTACGCCCCGGGGCCCCTTAGCTCCCATAGACTCATAATGGAAAAGGGCTTCAAAAATCTTCTCAGAAACCACAGGGCCCAGAGCTTAGATATTTAGCATGTAGCAATGGCAAGTGGTCACCTACATAAATCTAGCCAATCATGCCCCTGGGGTCCAAATGGGCCACGCCCTGTGACCCCCTTAGCTCCCATTAACTCATGATGAAGAATAGCTTTAAAATCTTCTTCTCTGAAACTGTGAAACACAGAGCTTAGATATTTAGTATCTAGCAACATAAAATAGTCACCTACATAAATCCTGCTAACCCTGCCCCTGGGATTCAAATGGGCCACACCCTGGGGCCCCTCAGCTCCTTTAGACTTATAAATTTTGTAAAAAGCTTCAAAAATCTTCTTCTCCAAAGCCATAAGGCCCAGATCTTAGATATTTAGTGTAGCAATGTCAAGTGGTCTCCTACACTAATGGTTTTCTGGTACACAGGTGAGCGATATAGGGCCATTGGGCCCTCTTGTTTTAACCTTTGACCTCTTAGTATGACCTTGACATTGGAGGTACAGATCTGGATTTGCATGTGACACATTTTCTCTTGATGGTTAACATTTCTACAAAGTAATTTCAAAATCCATCCAGAAATAAGAAAGTAATTGACTGCGTTTAAGTTTCGGACCTTTTTAATTGACATTTGACATCTAAGTATGACCTTGACCTTGGAGGTATGGACCTGTGTTTTGCACGTGACACGTCGTCTCATGATGGTTAACATTTCTGCCAAGCAATTTTAAAATTCATCGAGAAATAAGGAAGTTATTGACCGCGTTTAAGTTTCGGACGCACGGACGGACGAATGGACGGACAGACGGGGGCAACGCTATATGCCCTTTCCACCATTCTTCGAATGGCTGGGGCTTAAAAATGTCATGACTGGCTGGTGTTATTTTCTATTGACACGTCGTCTGTGCCATTAAGTTATAATGATTAAAGCCCGGAATTGACCGGTGAAGTACAGGGAGTTTTTACGGCCGCCACACATTCCCTTAACATCAGCTGCGTTGTGACTTAAAATATGTTCCAGAAATGTGTTATCCTCTGAAAGCAAGGTATACACCACTGACAATTATGGAGTGAACATGTTTTCTGGGTTAAGCTAGCAAGATTAGGTCAATAAGGCCGCATCAGTGATCCTCAAATATTTTCAAATTAATGATCCCAAAGAACAAGAAAATATAAACTACATGTACACTATGATGAACCGGCAGCTTGAATTATTAGCTGCAAGGAAACTCAGTTATCTCCCTTCGCCTAGATGTCAAATCAGTAGGATACAGAATCGATTCCTGCCGGATCGGGAACATTTGTTCGTGGAGACTCATCGTGATATATATCCTACGGTCATTCGCCCCATTCCGCCTATTCAAGAAGGGCAGTTGTCAGTTTCTTGCGCAAGAATGTGCACCGTACTGGTTAATCGTTTATATATAATATGTTCTACAAAATCCTGACATGGAAAAATTGGCATGCTCTATATGACCCAATTAGTATTGACTGGTCTGGTCAACTTCACAAAGTTTTGATGTGCTTGTCTTAAAAATAGAACTTTTGTCCTTCAGAGGTATAATGGTATTTCACTTAGGCCGCGTCATGCGGACCTGAGTCTTAAAACATACGCGCAGGACGAAGACTGACTGGTCTGTCTAATCAGAGCCTTCGTTGTGCGTCTGTTACGATGGACGTTGATCCAAAGTCTCTTCACGCGAACGAGGTAGACTGTATTCTTAGCGAGAAAGAAGGTACACAGAGAGATCTGAGACATGGCCGAGAGTGATTTTTCGTTTGACGTAACTCGCCGTCCACTAATGCACAACTTGAAATATGGCAGGTATATTCCATTTTTCGTGAGATTCTTTTTTCGCAATATTTACGGCCAGTAAAGGCTTATACATGCAATCTGAATTTCATCAGAGGCGTGACTGTCCTCATGACAGTAGGGCTTCTACAAAGAAAGAGCAGGTAGCTCCTCCCATGTACTAAAAATAGGCAAGGATATCTATAACTTCAATGGTCGAGTAGCCTTTAAATCTTTCAACCCTGAAATTCGCTTCAGATGCAATTAGACGGGCCTCCGCGATCTAGTGGGTAAAAGCGCTGACTCTTTATCATGAGGTCTCTCAACGCTATGGTTCGAGCCTCAGCCGGGTCACATGTGCGTCGACAAGTTCTGAACGGAAGATCAGAAGGTTTTTCTCTGGGTACTCCGGTTTTCAACCCCCTTTGATTTACGATCGTCTCCAAATAAGTGAAATGATTGTGAAAGGGCCGTAAAAATCCCCCCCCCCCACAAAAAAAAATCTATCCAAACACTGTGGATACAGAACAGATGCTTGTCATCATCTTGATGATTAATGACTTTACGCGCTATTTTATAGTATGGACGCACCCAAAGTCATTGATGGAAGGGTGCACTTCAGTTTAGCGCTGAAAAGATTCAAATATGGTGTCTGCTTTATTAAAAATCAGCACTTGTCTTTTCACGGTGTATAATCATCCTGTCCGGAGACGAAGGGAATATCGCAGTAGCAGAAAATGGGTGAAATAATTCACCGCATCCACATTTATTCGGGCGGGCGGGAAATTTTATTTTAATTTGATAAACAGGAATAAAATGCCATAAAAATGTATGATGAACTTATTTATTATCAATTGTTTTACCATCTCACTATTACATCCCATCAGACCGGCCCCGATAGCTCAGTTGGTAGAGTGTCCGCTCCGGGGAACGGGAGGTCACGGGTTCGATCCCGGGCCGCGACATACCAAAGTCGTTAACAATGGTACTAGCTGCTTCTCGCTTCTTCTCAGAAGGGCTAGGACTGGTCGACCCAGTGTCAGGATAATGTGACTGGGTGTGGTATCATGTAATGTGTCTGGGACATGATACTTCAGTGAGGCAGCACTATAAAAGTGAGCATTGAGCTCCCTGTCGCAACCAGACACCGTCGTGAAAAGACTGAAAAATTGTTGAAAGCGACGTTAAACCCGAATTCACACACACACACACACACACACACACACACACACACACACACATTACATCCATCAGCTTTACTCTTCATCATTTTTTATTTTTTTTCAAGGCACGCAATCATTCTGTCAATAGTCTGCGTGGGTAGAAGAAATTTAAGGAAATAACCCACCCCACCCACATTTAGTCGGACAGGCGGGATATTTCACTTTACGTTTTAAACCAATCGACGGGAAAAATCATGAAGTTTAAATGGATTGTGAATAGTTCACTTACCAGTCATGGTGCTACGTAACATATATTTCAGCAATCTCTTTCAGAATGAGCGTAAATATATTTTTTCTTGAGAGCGTTGTTAGAGCGTTGCAATGTAAGATTTGCAAATGGCGTCTTTGACAACGGTCTCCTGGTAACGTGACGTTACGCCGGAAGTAAACGACGTTACTTCCGTTAAAATCATTGAGACGTTCTTTCAGTACATTCGTCGACATACTGGATCGAACCGTCGCTAGTGTGGCATGGAACAGCTCAAGACAAATTGAAGAGACACCGAACCTCGATTGAGAGTGATCAATAAGTCAGTTAGAGGTATCCGACAGGTCTTTCTCCTATTACTGCTACTCGCTCACATCTGAGCATTACGAGCAGGATTTCCTGGGTGGTAACCAGTAACTTTTTAAGCAATGTGGATGAAGTGCCTTGCTCAAGGGCACAAAGAGCTCAAGGGCACAAAGCATGAGGCTGGAACCCGCAACCTCTCGATCACAAATCCGATGCGCTACCACTGCACCAAGCGCTCCACAGTTGTCTTAAGTTGAATTATTTCACCTTCATGGAAGGCCAATCTTTCAAAAACATTTTCCCCCGTGTCAATTGAGGTCTACACATTAAGAAAAGACTTTACCATCACGTGAACAAGTCCGTGAAATAAAGAACCCCTAAACCCCACATTATATAGAGAAAACTATGGGGTTTACGGGGGTAAACATTATTTTCCTTATTTCTGCTCCAAGACATAGGTTGTGGTACTCGTTAGAACCGCCTCAATGAGGCGGTTCTAACGAGCACCGAAACCCTATGTTTGGAGCAGAAATAAGGAAAATATCACAAATTTTCATCAGAAAAAAAAAATACATTTTTTGAGGTTGGAAAAATGCACTATATATCACACGAATGCGTTATCGTTATGCTCCAAAGAAGCAAATTCTTGCCTTTAGGAGAGGACTTTTTATCATACATGATCAGTCTTTGATAAAGGAGAGTGAGTGATTTTTTGAGTTGTACGTCCCACCAACAGCTAAGGTCATACGGAGACGGGACCTCGGTTTAAAGACTCATCCAAAAGTCTGGAGAAGCCCAGGATCGATCCTGCGGCCCCTGGTTTACAAGGCGAGTAGCGTAACTACTACACCACAGAGGCTTCTATATGATAAAGCGAACTTCTGATGGTTCTCTCCCTCATAAAATGGCGGACAATGTCCTAGGTGTATAGATTACCCTTGACATGCCAACTTAGAATCTTGAATAGCGGTGTACCCTTTATTATAATATGGAATACGCTGACTTAAAGGTCAAAGAATACGACAATGTGAGAAGTTTAGTCATTTTAACCCATTGCATGCAGGAAACCCCTAAAGGAGTACCTTGGCAAACAGTGCAGGCCCAGATCAGATGCCCCAGAACGCGGCGTCTGATCAGGGCCTGCACTATTTGCTAACAGAATTTTCCATCAAAAATGGAATAAAAACGAACAAATAGGCCTGACACCCCTTATAAACGAATGATTTTATCCAACGTGTAGCAATGGAAGATTCCACCAGTATACAATGACAACTATTATAACTTCCGCTTTACTTTTCTTTACACCGAGGTTTTTCAAATGGGGGATATTATAAGAGTATTACATGCATATGTTGGTATTGGGACTCACCGGTCATTATGTAAGATGAAGAATTTTATGGAAAGAATGTGTTCCTCGTCCAGGAAAGTCTTTCTTTGAAAATAGATCCCCATTGATAAAGAAAGAAGTCAAAGTTTTTTGGAAAGTATCCGCCCGCCATCCCATCTGGCTCTTAGCACATGTTTGCATGGTTTTAAGGGCAAATAGTGATGTCTCCAGCACCACGTATTGGGTTGCATCTTCAAATATGAAATCACCATTTGCTGCCATAAAACAGGTATTTTGCTGTGTATCAGCAGCAAGTCATTGCACTTACCTGCATATGCCTCGGGTTGTTGTCTACGCCGGGCGTAGAAGGTGTCATGTCTGATTGAATGTTATTTTTGTTGATACGTCATCAGTGTTATAGTCACAAAGATTAAAACCCGAGATTGACTGGAACCCTTCCTTAATTATATCACATGCTCTCATGCTTACAAAATAAGCATGTATTCTGGGTTTACACGATGTTGACTTCCCTCCCATTATACAGTATACCTATGTATATTTCCGACCACCCCCTCCCCTTTTTTTGTTGTTGTTGTTTATTTTTAATGGTAGACGACTAGCTTGGTTGGGATTTTTTGCATAAGGTAAACCAACAATGCAAAATGAAAGAAAACTAGGTAGTGTTTCTGATTTTTCGTTTCGTTCAAGTCGTTGTCAAAGTGAAAGATTGGTATATTTTTTAAGTATTTAACCGTGAACATTACGTAGCTGTGACTGTTATACACTTCCATATTTACTGGCCCACTCATACAACATGCACGTGAAACGCTTTCTTATTTTAAATTTCCAATAATCACTGTTTGCGAAGCGTAGACTCAAGCTTTTTACAAAAGCTAATACTTGTTACGCTTTTTCGCATAAAAACATTTTGAATTTGAGAAGTAAGAAATACCGGGATCAGACCACAGAGACTGCTTGTACGCTTTCAGTCGAGCAAGAAAAGTTATATTCTGAGCGAGTGTGTCCGCAGACCGCATCACGTTAACAAGTCCATGCAGTGAATACCCCTATAAACCCCACTTTATATAGAGAAAAGTGGGGTGTACGGGGATATAACATTATTTTCCTTATTTCTGCTCCAAGACATAGGTTGTGGGTACTCGTTAGAACCGTCTCAATGAGGCGGTTCCAACGAGCACCCCCAACCTATGTGTTGATTAAAAATAAGAAAAATATCACAAATTTTCACAAGAAAATTATCCGTTTTTTTGTGTGTTTTTTTTTTTTTAGATATGAAAAGATGCAGTATGCCTCTTGGGTATGCTATCTTAATGGATCTGAGTCTCGGTTGGCGCAGGAGTAAAATTCTTTCCTTTTAGAGCATACCCTGTTTTCGGAAATTTACAGGAAAAAACGGGCAGGAAGTTCCGAATACTTGTTGCTGACAGCCTGGTTTTAATGCTTTGTCTCTCAAACCTCTGCTAGCCATTACGAAACACGCCTATATACAAATACATGGTAAACTTAACCGCCGAAAAAAAAACATGAAAAGTTTAAGATGAAAAAATGTGGTATTTTTTTATTTCTGCTCAAAATATAGATTGTGGGTACTCGTTAGAACCGCCTTACCGAGACGGTTCTAACAAGTACCCACTATCTATATTTAAGATCAGAAATAAGAAAAAGAAGGTATACCCCTGTAAACCCCAGTTTTACAATATAACAGTGGGGTTCAATGGGGTCAAAATTATATAGGCGTGTTTTCGTGATGTCAGACTTGGTGTTAGCAAGCCCCATCACTCAAGAAGACCTTCAACAGTAGGACTAACGAAGGAAGTGTCACAAATTTAACCACCAGAAGACATAGTTTTTGTTTTCACAGTTGTACTATACTGTATATATACGCCTAACCAATCCTTAACCGAAATACCCAACCGAGTATAGAAGTTGTCCTGGCTTTAATTTCTAAAAGGTCAGCTTCTTTTGGAATTTTAGAATTTCTGAGCAGGTCAGACAGCATCAGTGCCGGTTATAAAACTTTCTCAATGTTCAACTCACTTCGTAACAATAGAAATGCAAACATATGAAGCCATTTTCATAATGCGGTTAGCAAAGAATAGCATTTGTCCAGCTTATAAATTGCAAAATGCTAACAAGTTTGCATTTTACAATTTATGAGAAGGACAAAAAAAATAATGCTCAGCTGAGTTTAGGTTGACAGGAGAGATTTATAACCAAGAGACCTGATATGAGCGGAACAATATCTCATTCGTTTGTATTTTGATATTTATGAGCATTACATATTCCATGCGAAGTTGATCAAAAATTATATAACTTCGGGGCCCAGATACCTTTGGTGCAAGAACGCCATCTACATCCAGTCAGCCTGTTTTTAAAACCATCACGTGAACAAGTCCGTGAAATGAACAACCCCCTAAACCCGACTTTATATAGAGAAAACTGGGGTTTAAGGGGCTACACACTACTTTACTTTTTTTTTTTTTTTTTTGCTCCAAGACATAGGTTGTGGCGGTTCTAACGAGCACCCACACTCCTATGTTTGCAGTTTTTGTAAGAAAAATATCACGGACTTTCATCAGAAAAGTAGCAATTTTGGCGAAGTGAAAAAACACACTGTCACACAGGTGTGTTATCATAATGCGCTAGCAAAGACGAAGTTGAGTGAAACGTCCCATTTGATAATTAATGGCATTTTACAATTTACGAGAGGAAAAATTTCATTTCACCTGAGCTGAGGATGAAACAAGTTTATAATCTACAGATTATATGAGCAAGACCAATATCTCATTTGTTTGAATTATGATATAATGAGCATTACAAATTTAAGTTGAGCTGAGCATACAAAACTGTATAAGGCCGGGGCCTATGTTATATCAATTTCATTCTGTCAGTTATTTCTAAATCTAAGACTAGGCCCTCGCCTATCGGGGCTTGAAGAAGTAGATGGCATGATGCTTCCATGTGCACGCAGAGCTGAAACCGGCCGCACACGAGTACTACTGGTAAACCGCCTAGAGAATCTAAGCCTGCCCTGGCAAAGCTTATAAACCCTATTGGTTTCATTCGGCAACAGGGCTTGAGATGTCATTTCATCTCAGTGGCAGTTAAAAGTCCCACAAAATTGAAAGCAACGTCTCCAAAATGACCGATACAGTGTTGACGGGGACGTTACACCTCAAATCAAACAAACAAGCAATTACCAGCAAAGACGAAGATTAGCCGAACTTTGCATTTTACTCATTTCGAAAGCCTAGAGGTTATTAAAGCTCCTAAAACAAAACAGTAAAAACTCTGACTTGCCTGCGCTGCACAAGCTAACTGACTCTTCGCTTGTCGCACGTCTTATTGTAGGTTTTGTCTTGACCGGATTAAAATGGTATTTTACCTAAATTTATATTTTATGAATTCGAATTTTATTTTAGCTGTCTCTCCGGTATCAACGTTTATTTTATTTATTTATTTATTTATTTATTTATTTATTTATTTATTTGTTTCCTTTTTTATTTTTTTATTTTTTTTTTTATTTTATTTATTTATTTATTTATTTATTTTTTTTTTTTTTTGATGTTGTTTTTTGTTGTTGGTGCTGGTAGTGGTGGGGTGTTTCATTTTTGTTCTGTTTTGTTTGTTTGTTTCCTTAATCTCCACCTTATCTGTCGCTCTCCACCTCTTCTTTCTATAACACCTTTCTCAGACTCGTCTTCTATGTAATATCTCAAAGTATAAGCCGAACCAATAGAAAAGGACTCTTACCATTCTACGATTATTTTTCTTTAAATGTGTATGCACAGTCACAAATTAAGACAAGACACAAGGTTTCTTGCACGAAGCTAACTCAAACTCTCTTCTGTGCATGATCGCTTATTCGACAATTATCCTTTTTCTGTGAGCTGGCCTATATTTTACTTTCATTATTCATATAGATCAACAAGATCTACATATTTGCTTGGGTAATGTAAGAGTGTAAGTCCAGGTACATGACCATTGTTTCAGACAACGACCTGCCAGTGCTAGTGCTTTAACGCTCTGCATGCTGGGTATTTTTTTTATCAGCAGACGACATTTTGAAATATTTTTTTCTAATTTTCCAAGAAAACAGGATTTGACATCGCATGCAAATTGTTCAATTTGCATGAGATGTCAAGTCCTGTTTACTGAAAAAAAAAGAGAAAAATATCAGCAATGTGTCGTCTGCTGAATTAGCCTAAACAAGTGCTGAAGATTAATTATGATTGAGACCATTATTTTTCTACAAGAAAGCTTTACTACGATTTAGGCCTATAGCTACAACGCATCTACTGCTTACGTGAGATGAGGCACTAAACAAATTTTACTGTTTCGTCTTCTTCTTCTTCTTCCTTCTTCTTCTTCTTCTTCTTCTTCTTCTTCTTCTTCTTCTTCTTTGTTTACCTAAGAGTATCCCTTATGCACCTATTACCGGTGTATACTTATTACTTCTTCTTCTTCTTCTTTGTTTACCTAAGGATACAAATCTTCCCAGAATGTCGGTTATCCAGCATAGATAAAACAGATAAAAGGCCTACATTCCCGATTAAAAGAAGGAGAAGTGAAGGTTGGCTTGATAGACCTTCCCTGGATTCCTGGAGAGTCTGGTCGTGGAAATCAGAACTAGGTAGTCAATTCCATTCACTGATATTATGATGGTAAATTGAGTCCTTGTACCTTGGTTGCCTGTAGTTAAAATAGAGGTTGGGAACCTCTCGTACGGGTGTCGTATGGTTGGGTGTAGTCGGTAGTGACATGGAGCAGACGCTGTATATTCCTTATGAGAAATCCATACGTTACCCCACCAATTACAAGTCGATCGAGAAGGATATTTATTTTTTATATTTTGCACAATAGGTAGCGAAATATTGCATGAAGTGAAACAGCGTCGTAAAGTGTTCACTTACCAATCATTTTGAGTATAAATATTCCAAGATATCTGGTCACGTGAACATAAAAACAATATTTCTTCAGAGTTTTGGCACAACGCTGCAAACACAACTTTGCAAATGGCGTCTTTGACAACGGTCTCCAAATAACCTGACGTTACGCCGAAGTAAAAAGACGTTACTTCCGCTAACGCTTCTGGAGCGTGGTAGTTCAGTGGTTAGTGCATTAGCCTTTGATGGTAGAAGCCCCCAGTTCGATCCGAGGCAGCGGTGATAAAATTTCGGAGTCCGAACATGCTCCGTTAGCATTTACTGTATTTACTGTAGTAGACGCCGAATAGGTAAGCCCTCGGCTTCTTCAGGCGCATTTGTATATTGTCCAATCCTTGTAGTTGGACCTGCTTGGCTTTGATAACATGCAGCTTCAAACTTGATAGGATGCTTGGACCAATGTTTGTTTAGACGGCTTTTGAACGCGTTTACGGAGGGTGCATTAACTACTGTTACAGGAAGCTGATTCCATGTATTAATTATTCTATTGCAAAAACTGTTTGCTCTGACATTTAGTCTGCCCCTTTGTTTGTTCAATTTATATGAGTGACCCCTTGTTGCTCCATATTGGGGTGGCTTGAAAAGTTTATCTTTCTCTACTATATCGATGTTATGGGTTATTTTATATACTTGAATGAGGTCAGCTCGCTCTCTACGGTATTCCAGTGTAGGGAGTCCTAGTTGTTTTAGACGCTGTGTGTAAGTAAGGCCCTTTAGGGATGGTACTATTCTGGTGGCTCTTCGCTGAACATTTTCAATGATGATACGATCCTTTTTGTAAAATGGTGACCAGACTGGGGTTGAATACTCGAGATGGGGGCGGACCAAACTTTTATAGAGGTTCAAAAAGATTTCCTGGTCGAGGTATGTAAAAGCCCTAAAAATAATAACCAGATTCCTGTTAGCCAAATTAACCTTTGTGGTGATATGTTCTCTAAATGTTAGTTTACTGTCAATAGTGACCCCAAGATCTTTTTCACGCTTGACTTTGATTATTTAATGTGTCTCAGCTCCTGATTTCATTGTATAGGTTGTTGGTATTTCAAAATTGCCCACCTGTAAGTGATGGCATTTTGTTGGGTTGAAGAACATAAGCCAGTCTTCTGCCAATTTCACACTCCCGTTTAAGCTACTTTGGATTTTATTTGTTGCCGTGTCTATGGGGTCTCTACGTCTGACTACATCATAAAGCTTTGCATCATCTGCAAATCGTTTGACAAAAGCTGTAATGACATTTGGTAGATCATTTATGTAAAAACAGCACAGGACCTAGGACGCTGCCCTGGGGGATTCCACTGCTTACATCAGACCAATCTGATTTAGAACCGTTTACCACTATTCTCTGTTTTCTGTCACTCAAAAAGTCTTTCACCCATTCATGAATTTGCCCTGATATGCCATATCCTTGAAGCTTTTTAAGAAGGCGCTGATGTGGGACTTTATCAAAGGCCTTTTTGAAGTCCAAATAGACTACATCTACAATGTCCCCCTGACCTATGGCTTGACTGGTGTCTTCTAAGAACTCTAATAACTGCGTAGTGCATGATTTCCCTTTTATAAAGCCATGTTTGGCTGTTGAAAAAAGCTTTTTTTCTGTCATGTGGTTTACTAAAGCATCTCTTATTATTTTTCCATGGTTTTTCCGGGGACAGAAGTCAAACTTATTGGTCTATAATTTTCTGGTTTATGTTTTTCTCCCTTTTTAAACATTGCGCTAAAAATAAACATGGGCTTGTTTCCATGCCTCAGGAAGTTTTCCTACGATTAATGATTTTTCGAATATTTTCTTGAGTGGTGTTATTTTATTTTGTTTTGTTTCCTTTAAGTATTTGGGGTGTAAATTTTCTGGCCCTGGGTTTTTACTCGGATTGAGTGAGTTTAAGATTTTCTCTATTTTTTTTTCTGTAATTTCTGTGGTGGTCAAGAGTTTGTGGTAACCTCTGAATGGAAAATCAGGCAGTGGTCCTTCTGGCTCTTTTTCAAAAACTGTAGTGAAGTAGTCGTTTAGAGTGGTAGCTGTTTCTTGGTCGCTTAAACTAAGGGATCCATTTTCAGTTTGAAGTTTGTTTACTGTTGATTTTGTTTTTGTCTTATTCCTGACGTATTTCCAGAAGATTTTGTTATCTGTTTTAATCTTGGTAGCAAGGCTTTTTTCATAGTTATACTTTGATTGTCTCAACTCAAGCGTAACTTTACTTCTAGCAGCTTTATAGTTATTAAAAGCACAATCTGTTTTCTTGTATTTATATCTGAGCAATTCTCTTCGTTTGATCTTGATTTCCTGAATACAAGATCTTGTTATGAATGATTTACATTTTCTGCTGTCTTGACGGGGTTTGCTCACCGGTATGTGTTTATTCATTAAATCGATATTGATTTCAGCAAACCTCGAACATGACCGCAGGAGATCCAGACCATTTAGTTCAGTCATAGGGGCTTGAATCATGAAAAAAAATTTTTTTTTTCTTTTTTTTTTTTTTTTTTTTTTTTTTGTACTATAATAGAGACAAGGGGGGAAACTTCGGCTCAATTTTTTGGGGGGTTACCTCATTTTACCCCGTGTATCTTTTTCGCAAATGCAGTTTTTTATCTGCTTATTATGAATTATACAAGTTAAATAAGTCCACTTTGCAAAAATAATCCGCCTCTGTCTGCCACTTGCAGGAAACATGTTTTTCTCGCATGGATTAACTCAGCAAAGCAAAATTCGGCATAAACGTGTGACAAAAAATTTCAGGTTTTCATAAATCACAACCGAACTAGTGATAAGGGGGGGGGGACTTTTTTCGCTTTCACCCGTTGTCTTTCATTTAACTTTAGCTCTCTTTGCCAATTTGGATCCAAAAAGATGTACTCGCAGCTCTAAATATAGATTTTGCAACTTTTGCTTCGCTTTCCGCAGTGTTCTGTCAATGATCGGTTCAGAAACCCGGGCGCTTGTCATACTAGATTGGTTCCCCTTCGTTATTACCTCCCCTTCGGTACGCACATAACGACAGGTAGCGAGTAAATTGATTTGAGGTAGAGAATACTACTCTTATCACTGCGCATGCCTACAAGAGCGCGTCTGTTAATTTAAAATACTGCAGAAGTGGGCCAGCTGGCTGTGTATTACTCATTGTAAATTGTATCTGCGAGTGTTAAAAAGATACATATTTCAAGATATTGATAAGAATTTCACTAGTCTATGTAAAATAAATTATTATAAATTATTTCAGTATCTTTTTTGTTTCTTCAGGTATGACTGACTCAGCAATTAACCTTGTTGAACTCCGGTATTTCCAATACCGCGTCAGTGCTTATGCTATAAATAGACGTAATGGCTTCTGCTAGCTACCAATCGTTATGTTGTAGCCACCTAGCGGAGACATTTACGACAAGGGAACCAATCTACTTGTCATACTCGTCGTGTTTAAAAAGCGGGACGTGCAGGACAGATATAATCCGGAACTTTGGAAACTACGTCCGGCAGTGGAGTTGTTACTGTTAAAATGTTTGTGATAGCCTTGATTTCTCCTTTGATTTATTTTTCAATGTAACATATTCTGCTAGGACTACGTATACACGTATTACGCAGATAAGATAACTGGATGGTGTTTTTACGTATAATGGGCTGTGCTCTGGGAATTTTGTATTGTATCGCATTGCGGTCAACTTCCAATCAGCCGCTGTAAAAGGAAATAAAATGTTTACTAAAAAGCAGAAGACGGCCTTTGATCTGATAAAAAAACAAGGCCCAACTGCCTTGTTTATGTCCAGGCTGGGACGGACACAACCCACGTTATCGAGGAGATTGCTAGAGAGCTCCGTATTGAAGGGAAATGTTTGTCAGTTTCTTGCACAACGGGTTTCGTATAAAATCTATGTGTTTTTGGCAGAGTGCTAAAGAACGTGTGTACATGACGTTTGTTTGTTTGTTTGATTTGAGGTTTAACGTCCCCGCCAACACTGAAAAGGTCATTTTGGAGACGTTGCTTCCAATTTTGTGTGACTTTTACTCGACATTGAGCTGAAATGACATCTCAAGCCCTGTCGCCCAATGAAACCAATAGGGTTTATTAGCATGGACGGTCCTCGCACTGCGGTTCCTGGACAGGCTTAGAACTTCTAAGCGGGCCAGATTCAGCTCTGCGTGAAAGCATCTTGCAGTCCATATATTTCTTCAAGCCCCTATGGGCGGGGGCCGCTGTGAACATGACGTCGTCACCTTATGTTTAAACGCTCGTTCCCGGTACACGGCGACGGTTAGCTAAGTAAAAAAAAATGCAGCAGTGTTAAGCCAAACGGTTCAGAATATAAGTTAAAAGAAATACGGCTAGAAATAACTTGAAATTGTTTTACAAATTTGAATTCATAGTGGTCGGAATTACTTTAAGCGTGTGTTCTAATATTGTTACCTAAATAACAATGGCTGTTTTGGTGTCAATAGGCCTGTAGGAATTTTCCTTCTTTTTTTTTCTTTGTGATAAGTGGAAACCAAGGAAAAAGCGTTTCAACATGTATTTTGTCTAATATTTGCTGATCTCTCTCTCTCTCTCTCTCTCTCTCTCTCTCTCTCTCTCTCTCTCTCTCTCTCTCTCTCTCTCTCTCTCTCTCTCTCTCTCTCTATTTGTGGAGGTCTTAAGATTAAGTAGAGGGGTATGGAAATATTGTGTACTGTTCATTCCAGAGGTAGAAAGAACGGTGTACAGTCCTAAACTTGCACCAACCTGGCCCAAGGATTATAAACCTTTTTTTTCATGCTCAACTGATAGGGTATGAAATTTATCCGGCTCATAAATAAAAAAATGTAATGTAAGCACATAGAAAAGTGTAGTTCATACTTTCGTGAACGCATCGAGTCACATGATTTTCAGTGACATCAAGTGACGTCAATCTAAACCATGGTTCTCTACGGGCGTCGGTGAGGTCAACGCTGTTCCTCTCTTTGTAGTAAAATGGCGTGTAAATGTTTTTCAGTTTAAAAAGTTTGCCCTATAAGCATTATTTTTCGCCCAGTGATGAGGGGCAAAGAATGTAATTATAAAACAATAAACTTAATTTCATGAAAGTATGAACGACAGCGAATCGCTAACAAAATTCACATGGGGTTCACTTACTTTGCACACAACCCACTGCGTTCGTACTATCATGAACAGCAGAAAAATAAATTTCATTTCTTAAGTGTTTGTTTTCTTTGCCTCATACTGCTGCCTCACTCTAGGGTTTATTAGCTAACTCATTATGTCAGTCATTGCAAAACACCCACATTGAGCCGGAGGTAATTTTGTTTTCAAAACCGCCTCAATGAGTCCTTTCTAACAAGCATGTTTTGTTAGCCATGCAATTAGGGGAGCAGCTTGTCAGTTTCCCCTTAAATGTACATTTTTAACAGTCAGAATGACATGTCCTTATCAACTTTTAATGAAATGGACATTCAATTTGTCATCAAACTGCTGTCAAGTGTCAAAGAAAGCAGGTCATGAAATGTACATTCACTGGCTTTTATTTCATGCGCAGCACTTTATATATAAACGGATGCTTTAGACACAAACTTTAGCGGCTCACTGGAAAAATGATGACGATATTCTTCAGGAGGTATGAATATTAAAATATTGACATTTTGTTGCGTTACATTGGTGTAAATGTGCTTTATCGCTTATTAATTTCTGTATATTTGTGCAGTTCACAACGCATTCTTTAAAGTTTTCGGACCTGCCCATCGGGGCTTAAAGAAATAGGTGGGCTGCGTGACGCTTCCAAGCAGAACTGAAACCGACCGCACGCGAGTACTGCTAAACCGCTCAGAGAATCTATGCCTGCCCGGGCAAAGCGGTGCGAGTCAGACCGTTCATGCTTATAAACCCTTTTGGTTTCATTGGGCGACAGGGCCTGAGATGTCAATTCATCTCAATGTCGAGTAAAAGTCCCACAAAATGGATTCAACGTCTCCAAAATGACCTGTTGATGGGCACTTTAAACATCTAATCAAACAAATAAATTCCCTAAAGTGTTTGGGTGAGAAAAATATTTAATATTGCGGTCGTGGCTTCGGGCTCGTTTTCAGTGAATTAAAGTCTCATGCTTGACAAAACCCTACATGATACTTAACTAAACTGAAAACTTGCTTGAAAATTCCTTGTTTCGGCCTCAATCCCATCATACATTCTATTATTCAGTTCTTATCTAAGCAGGCAACGGCCGCGCCCATCGGGGCGTGAAGAAATGATGCTTCCACGCAGAGCTGAAACCGACCCGCACACGAGTACTGGTAATCCGCTTAGAGGATCTAAGCCTGCCCAGGCAAAGCGGTGCGAGTCGGCCCGTCCATGTTAATTAACCCTATTGGTCCATTGAGATGTCATTTCATCTTAAGGTCGGGTAAAAGTCCCACAAAATTGGAAGAAACGTCTCCAAAATGGCCTTAGCAGTGTTGACGGGGACGGTAAACCTCAAATCAAACAAACAAATCTAAGCAGGAAAATTGATGAACTGTTAGTATTTAAAAATAGCGAGCATTACAAATTTAACGCTCGGCTGAATTGATCATGAAAAACGTTTTATAACCTTTTAATAGCCTGGTCGAGAAATACTAACAGCACCAAAATTAAATGTCTTATATATTGAAAAGGCCCCATTTCTCACTTTCCAATACACTCTAGGCTAATACAAGTACTCTTTCAACAGATCTAAGCACTTCACAATCAAATCAAAGGCATCTATTTTAAGGCATTCAAGAGTTCTGCAACGGAAGGCCTGGTGTTTTTTTTTTTTTTTTTTTTTTTGTTGTTGTTGTTTTTTTTACCGGATACTACGGTCTTCGACCACATGTGATTAACAATCGGCTCGATATGAGTGAAATAAACTCGAAAGTACCGTAAAAAGATCCCCGCCCCGCATCCCCCTTTCACCCCCCCCCCCCCCCCCCCCCCAAAAAAAAAAAATCAAGGTTGATAAGCTCTAGCTTATTCTGACCTTTTTTGTTTGCTGTGTTGTGGTGAGTTGCGGTGCCTATTCAGATTAATACAAACTTGCTGAGCAGAAGAATTGAGCAGTGTTTTTGTTTTGTTTTTTGCCCAAGTCCCTACATCAATGGATTTGGCTGAATTCATAAATAGAAACGTCCACTTCAGAAACTCGCAGATGAGAGAGCATGTGTGTGCTGCACTGTAGGAGTTCTGTCCCCTTAAATCCCTGTTGGAAAAGGACCCAATGGGCCCAACCTAAATAGTGCTTATTGTCATTTACTGGCCATTAGCGACCCAGGATCAAAAATTCAAAACATAAAAAGGAATATGTTGCAATAGGGAACAAATTGTTTCCATGCTGCATCATTTTGAACAGTTACGTATTGGTGGCATTTTTAACAAGCTGGCTGTTTTTTTTTATTTCTGTCTACACAAGCATGAGTGAAACTGTTTTGAAAATAACACAAAACGTCCACGATTTTAACAAAAAATACATTTCACTTTTTCTGAGTCCGGTTAGGAGATAACTACGGCTAATCCCTGCCTTCCTAAATTTAGCCACCCACCTAGCTCAGTGCCTCAGATGCTAAAGGCCCAGGTTCGATCCCCAGCAGCGGTGACAAGATTTCGGCGTCAGAACACGTTCCATTGGCATCATAAATTTTGCAGGTATGAATGTCATAAAGTGCATCGTCCTTCGAATCTGGACGTTAACTGGAGACCCCTGTGCAGGGAGAACCATCCCCTGTGCAGGTTAAAGAACCCTCCGTAATTACATGGTGACTGTGTAATCTTTCAGCCTCCAAAACTGGAGTATATGCAGTATACAACGTCTGTGTCCCCTCTTGGGGTTTAGTAGAAAATGGAAGAAAAATGGCGATAATGCTGAATTGTCACTACTTCGAACGGTATAAAAATTAAACAGCACCGGTCGTTCCGGTCGTTAGTTCATCGATAGAGTAGCTAAGCCCGGAATCAGCAGAAAAACCAAGCTTTGCGACGAGTGTTTTCTTGATCTGTTACAGAAACCGATGTGAAAGTAGTAAAATCTAAATTGAGAGCTGCAAATACATCATTTTGGATTCAAATTGGTCAAGAGAGGTTCATTTTAATGAAAGACATCAGTTGAAAGCGAAAAAAGTTTCCTCCGTAACACTAGTTCGCTTGTGATTGATGAAAACCTGAAAATTTTTGTCACACGTTTATGCCGAATTTTGCTTTGCTGAGTTAATCCATGCGTGAAAAACATGTTTCCTGCAAGTGACAGACAGAGGCGGATTATTGTTGCAAAGTGGACATATTTAACTTGTATAATTCGTAATAAGCAGGTGAAAAACTGCATTTGCGAAAAAGATACACTGGGTAAAATGAGGTAACCCCCCAAAAAATGGAGCCGAAGTTTCCCCCCTTGTCTCTAATATAGTACCAAAAAAAAATATTTTTTTTTTGTCATTTTTTTTTTTTTTTTTTTTTTTCATTTTGTTCATGATTCAAGCCCCTATGGTTCAGTATCCCAGTTGATGCCAGATAGTTGTATATTAATGGCATTGTAATCAGCTTTAAAAAAAGTTTAACATACTTTTTGGGCACTACTGTAATCGAGTCTTGTGTAGCATTTAAAATCAAAGGTTAGAATTAGATGGTCACTTTTACCTAAACTTGAAAGGTAGTTTATATCATTTATCATTTCCTCTTCATTCGTAAAGACTAAGTCGAGCACTGATGGGGTTGATCCTTCGCGTAATCTTGTTGGCTGTGAGTGAGTTTAAAGAGAAAGGTGTCCCTGATGCATTCTACGAAGCGGCTAGCCATGTGGTGTTCTCCTAGCTCAGTTAACATAGTGTCCCAGTCTATGTCGCGGAGGTTAAAATCTCCCATTATTAGTTTGTGTGACTCTCTTCGCTCTGAGATCTGCCTCATGAGATGTTCAAGTAACGAGTAATTTTCTTCCGTTGCATTGGGACTTCTATATACACATCCAATGATAAAGGTATCATTGTTATCCAACATTATTTTACACCAAATGGATTCACTATAATCAGTGGCTAAAGGTATTTTTTCGGCATTTAGAATTTTTTTAGTATAGACTGAAAGGCTGAACGTTTCGGTAGGACTTCTGTTATTCCTATAATATCAGGTGAGTGATTATCAATGAAGGATTCTAGTTCTGCCTTTTTAGATTGGGTAAGGCAGTCAGCGTTAGTATACAGAACTTTCAAGTGGCCAGGTTCTTTCTGCATTGAATAACCATATTTATTTACATCATTAAAATTTTCAGCATTTACAGGGGTAAAAATAAAATTTGGCTCCTATACTTCAAGAGTTCTTGGATGGTCTGGGCTTGTAGCCCCTACCTCCTGTGACAAACCGCCCGGCATGGTTCTGTCATCTATTCTAGTTGTGTCGTTTACCAAGGTTTCCTGGTTGTACACGCTCTGTTATGATGCAGTTGCCGAATCATTTAGAATGTTGTAATGAGGAAATGGAGACCCAATACCTCCCCTAATTGGGCTAGGCATTGTATGATCAATTTGCATTTCGACAACAGTGTCCGGCTCACTTAAAGGGAAAAAAATTCTAGGAGGAGGCTCGGCATCTGCCGGTTCTGCATGTTGATGACGGTTTTGGCTAAGTTGCTTTCTCTTAGCAGCTTTTTTCTCACGACGCTCTTTCCGTTGTTCTGGGGTTAAATCCTTGGCAATAACCACCTTATGGTACATCTCTTGGCATTTCTCTTTAATATGTTTTGCATTGTCCAGTAGATATCTGCGATGGGATTCAGCATCTAAGATGATCTTAATTGGACGAGACTTCTGTGGATTTTTACTTCCTAGTCTAAAACATGTAGACATACTGAGGTTGTCCAGGCCCAGACTTGAGCTAATAGCTTTTATATCCTCCTCATCAGCCCTCTTGGTTTCTGCACCTTCGTCATGGTTGTGCTCTTTTAAGCAAAAAAGAGTCAAGTTATTTTCCAGCCGTTTGCGGTCATCTAATTCTTTAGTTCTTTTATCCACTACTGTATACATGTCCACATTGAGTGTGTTTATGATATCAGACTTCATACCAGAGATTTGGTCATCAATATGGCTCTTTGTTCCAACTTCTAATTTTCCCATTCTATCTTCTAGTCTGTCCATTCTCACCTCATGTTTATCACTGATAGCCTGCAGTGTTTCTGAGATGTTTTGAAGGGTTGGAAAAGTGGATTTGCAGCTTCTGCATTCCACCATTCAAAATGCACGTATAGAGAGTTTCACTTATCTTGGCACAATCTAAACAGTATGAGAGTGTACATCCTGTACAGGAGACATATTTGTCAGCAGTATAGTCACATCGCTGACATATAATGTCATAGCTAGAATCATTAGATACTTGTCTTGGCCTCTTATTATCTTACCTGTCCCTGCCTTGTTCCGCCACAGCATCATTTGCAGGAATTTCTTCACAAAGTGCACCATTCTTCGGATCTGGACAATAACTGGAGACCCTCTGTGCAGAGAGAACCATCCTCCCTGTACAGGTTAAACATTCATACCGATTCTTGAGTATATGGATGGATGGATGGATGGATGGATGGATGTATGGATGGATGGATGGATGGATGGATGGATGGATGGATGGATGGATGGATAGATGGATCGATCGATCGATCGATCGATCGAGCGATCAATTGATTGCTTCTTATAATGAACACGCTAGAAATGGTACGTGTTCTAAAAAAATGCAATGTCTAATACACTGGTATTTCTACTGAAAAAAATGGGACTGGCTTTGACAAAACAAAAGCTATTCACTTTTTAAGCAAAAAATGTGTCACTCTTAATATGGTCTTTACTTTAATGAAATGTTTGCACTACAAAATTTTCTCAAATTTTTTTCAGCAAAAATATAAGATTTTGGCATACTGAATGTTTGAAATTTCAGCTCAATGTTTGCAAAACAAACGTTACTCATATTTTTTCTGCAAAAACTATAAAACTTTGCCATTTTGAATGGTTCTAATTTTAATGTAATGTTTCCAATGCAAAATCTGCTCACATTTTTTATCAGCTAAAATCTAAGATTTTGCCATACTGGATGGTTGAAGTTTCGGTGTAATGTTTGCTTTGCAAAAGGGACACACGTCTTTTTCATCACAAATAATTTTTCTATGTAATATTTGCAATACAAACGCTTTCACGTTTTTTTTGCAAAAATGATGAAATTTTGCCATAATGAATATAGTCATTATTAAAATATATGTTTGTACACTTGTTATTCATATTTTAGCAAAATATTATATTTTGCCACATTGACCGTATGAAATGTTTGTGTAATACAAGCGTATTAACTAACGACTGGACACTGACTTTATTCTGTGAAATCTCTCGCGAGATAATTCGGGATTTCAAACACGCGATAAGATCCATGAGCGAGAGAATGACAAATGGATCCCAAAAATGTGTCTTTGGATCATTTACGCAGTCTGATCATCCGAGTTTTCGCTGTTGTTTTCTATAAATAAGTTACCTGGATTTCCTACAAATCATTGGTAGTCACATGGACTTTAGCACTGAAGAGGTACTTGCGCTTAATGACTTTGGGCCGATTTATTAAAAATCGACCCAAAACAGTGGCCAGTCCAGGTCTATGCACAACAATGGTTTGAGCTCCATCAGCAGAAAAAAACTGTTTTCGATGTTTGTGACCAGGTTATACACAAACCGGTCTGATCAGTTACTCGGACTAGCAAGAGTCTTTCAATTTTGGACAAAGAAACAAGATTATAAGAATCTAACATGCGTGTAAGGGTTGGATGGAAAAATCTGTCCCGAGGGTCACTGTCCGCATCACGAGGCTTGCCGAGTGATACTGGACAGTGATCCCGAGGGACTGATTTTCTACCCAACCCTCACACCCATTTTAGATTATTTTTCATGCATTGGCCCTACCTTCCATTTCTGAGCGTGTGATGCCACTACATTGATGTTTAGTGATGTCGCGTAACACGCTGTGGCGTCAACCTTAACGACGACGCATATGAGGTCGTATTCAACCAGTGTATTTATCAAACACGCGAGAATATTCGCTCTAGGGTAAGAACACCGCGAGCAATATGGTGATGATTAGACTGCGCGAATGCGCAGGCTGATATGCTCCTTTGTTGTTTGCAAATGGCACAACGGGAATTTCTCATGACGTGGTTTATCTGCCATACGGAAATACTCGTAGAGCTAGACTTGTAATGTTTCTTCGTCCTTCTACTGCATCTTGCAGAAAACAACAACATACCATATTAAGTAGTCTAACGGCCCGCCCGAATCTATTTATATCATGTCGAGGCGGTCATTTTAACCTAAACACACTTCATGGACAAGTGGGCATTAAAACGCCGGTAGCAATTAATATTTGTTGGACTGAAACCTTGAGACAATTCGAACTGCTCCATATCATGGTCTAACTACATATCTAGTTTCAGCTTGATCGGATCTAAATTGTAGGAGGAGTTATCCGAAAATGAAAATGTCTACAGATATTTTCGAAGTGTTATACTTATATAAATATTTGGTGGACCATCCTCTCTAAACCATACGCACTGCTCCACATCGTAGTCAAACATAATATCAAGATTTTTCTAGATCGAATTTTACCTGCAGGAGAAGTTAACCACAAACAAAATGTGTACAGAAATTTTCAAAAGGGCATAACTCGATTAATTTTTGGTGGACCGTTACCTTAAAACAATAAGCTCTGAAAGACCTGTATAGCTAGACTTGTCCTGCTACTACATCTTGCAGAAAACAACAACATACCATATTAAGTAGTCTAACGGCCCGCCCGAATCTATTTATATCATGTCGAGGCGGTCGTTGTAACTACAACACACTTCATGGACAAGTTTAGCCCTGCTATGCGGTTAGCCAGTGTTAAACACAACAAACTGTTGTCAAAAACGAATTCGCCTCTTCGCGAGACCTACTATATTGAATGTCTGGTAAGCGGAGGCTCATTATCAGATATTCGCGCAGTCTGATCAGAACCTTTGCTATCCGTATATGGCTGCTATCTCGAGGACATAGAATAGTGTCTCACATCCGGGTCCTACACAATCCACACCCGTGTGACATGGTGCATGTTTCCATATCTCAAAATTGATTACATTTATGATGAAAGTGTGTGATATTTTTCTTACTTTTACAACAAACATAGGTTGAGGGTGCTCGTGAGAACCGCCTTATTAGGCGGTTCTTACGAGTACCCACAACCTATGTCGCTGAGCAGAACTTAAGAAGATAATGTACCCTCTTAAACCCTACTTTTCTCTATATACAGTGGGGCATTACATGGTCTTGTTAACGCGATGGCAGGTGTACATACAACATTTTATCATCACTAATTGGTCCGGTATTTGATTGAGGCGAAGTTGCCATGTATCCCTCCGACATCCTCGAGTCAAACTGACATTTTGCTTACAGTTGGGCAAGACATGTTGTGTTTGCAGGAGGTGAGGTAGATGGAACATGTTTTTATTCATTCATTTTCCCACATTCTTCTGTATCTCTGCCTCACTAGTCCTCATATAAGTGGGCTTTGCCAGGATGTACATTATAGACATTGTTAGTTTGTTTGTTTGTATTGGAGTTTAACGGCCCAGTCAACACTATTTAGGCCATTTTTGAGCCGGTCAGTTTACCTAGCCACACTTCTCCTGGGCAGGCTTATACGTAAGCGGTTAACCAGTACAGTGCACATTCTTTCGCCAGAAACTGACTACTGCCCTTCTTGAATCAGCGGAAGGGAGAGAATGACCGTAGAAAAGATTTCATGATCAATCTCCACGAAAGAATGTTGCTGACCCAGGCAGGAGTCGAACCCGCGTCCTCCTGAACACCAGTCAGACGCGCATCCGACTGAGCTACCGAGGCCGGCTATGGACAGTGTTAACATTCCATAAAAGTGTATCATTCATATCGAATAAATATACTAAAAAACTGGACTCATCGAAAGAAAAATTGCTTCCCTACGATACGTCCCCGCCCATCGTGGCTTGGAAAAATATATTGGGCTAGATGATGCTTCTGCGTAGAGCTGACTATGACCGAACATGGGTACTGATAAACCTCCTAGGAATAAGCCTGTCTAGATATAGTGTCGGACTGTCCCTGCATATAGACACTAGCGGTTTCTTGGGCAGGGCTTAGATGTTATTTCATTTCAATTTCTGGTAAAAAAATCCTATAAACGGAAAGCAACGTTTTTAATATGACCTAAATAGTGTTGACGGGAACGTAAACCCGTAAAACAGACAAACACACAAACAAATTTCCCTATGATATGCTATAACATAAACAATGTCCAATTTAGTGACTAAACATAAGGACAGTACTCCCAGTTGAGATAAAGTTATCGTTTATGTTTCTTAAATGGCATTGACTAAAAGAAAATTTAAGTCAGTTTTCTGTATTATTGCTTAAAAACACAAGTTGTGGGTATTCGTTAGAACCTCCCAATGAGTTTTGAGCAATGAACGGAGCATTGTCACCACGCAAAATGTTACAACGACGCAAAATGTTATAAAATTATAACATTTTGCGTCGAGGTGAATTTTTTCCCCCGGCGCAAAATGTTATAAAAGTTGGATGACTGTTTTTCTAGCATATTTTCGTTTCAGGGAGGCAGATGAAGTGAAGAAAGATGTATTCAGTGCCTACACGTCCATTTTAACTCCAAAGATCATAATATTTTCATGATTTAGGTTTTCATAAGTTACAACATTTTGCGTCGAGCTTTATTGTTCACCCGACGCAAAATGTTGTAAAAATTTGAAAATAGATGTCTTGCATTTTGCAGACTCGGCGAGGCGTAGGTTGTATGGACATATAGTTATTGTGCAAATAAGTTGTTTTTATCTCTCAGCAACCTAACTCTACGACGATAAAGAATGTTATAAGTTATAACATTTTGCGTCGTGCTTAATTTTTCTCCCAACGCAAAATGTTATAAAATTATAACATTTTGCGTCGAGGTGAATTTTTTCCCCCAACGCAAAATGTTATAAAATTTGGATGACTGTTTGTCTAGCATATTTTCGTTTAAGGGAGGCAGATGAAGTGAAGAAAGATGTATTCAGTGCCTACACGTCCATTTTAACTCCAAACATCATAATATTTTCATGATTTAGGTTTTCATAAGTTACAACATTTTGCATCGAGCTTTATTGTTCACCCGACGCAAAATGTTGTAAAAATGTGAAAATAGATGTCTCGCCTATTACAGACTCGGCGAGGCGTAGGTTGTATGGACATATAGTTATAGTGCAAATAAGTTGTTTTTATCTCTCAGCAACCTAACTTTACCACGATAAAGAATGTTAAAAAAGTTATAACATTTTGCGTCGTGCTAAATTTTTCTCCCAACGCAAAATGTTATAAAATTATAACATTTTGCGTCGAGGTGAATTTTTCCCCCAGCGAAAAATGTTATAAAATTTGGATGACTGTTTTTCTAGCATATTTTCGCTTCGGGGAGGCAGACGTAGTGAAGAAAGATGTATTCAGGGCCTACACGTCCATTTCAACTCCAAACATCATAATATTTTCATGAGTTAGGTTGTCGTAAGTTACAACATTTTGCGTCGATCTTTATTTTTCTGCCGACGCAAAATGTTGTAAAAATTTGAAAATAGATGTCTTGCCTATTACAGACTCGGCGAGGCGTAGGTTGTATGGACATATAGTTATAGTGCAAATAAGTTGTTTTTATCTCTCAGCAACCTAACTTTACGACGATAAAGAATGTTGAAAAAGTTATAACATTTTGCGTTGTGCTTGATTTTTCTCCCAACGCAAAATGTTGTAAAATTATAACATTTTGCGTCGAGGTGATTTTTCCTCCAACGCAAAATGTTATAAAATTTGGAGGACTGTTTTTCTAGCATATTTTCGCTTCGGGGAGGCAGATGAAGTGAAGAAAGATGTATTCAGTGCCTACACGTCCATTTTAACTCCAAACATCATAATATTTTCATGAGTTAGGTTTTCGTAAGTTACAACATTTTGCGTCGAGTTTTATTGTTCACCCGACGCAAAATTTTGTAAAAATTTGAAAATAGATGCCTTGCCTATTACAGACTCGGCGAGGCATAGGTTATATGGACATATAGTTATTGTGCAAATAAGTTGATTTTATCTCTCAGCAACCTAACTCTACGACGATAAAGAATGTTATAAAAGTTATAACATTTTGCGTCGTGCTTAATTTTTCTCCCAACGCAAAATGTTATAAAATTATAACATTTAGCGTCGAGGTGATTTTTTCCCCCAGCGCAAAATGTTATAAAATTTGGATGACTGTTTTTCTAGCATATTTTCGCTTCGGGGAGGCAGATGAAGTGAAAAAAGATGTATTCAATGCCTACCCGTCCATTTTAACTCCAAACATCATAATATTTTCATGATTTAGGTTTTAATAAGTTACAACATTTTGCGTCGAGCTTTATTTTTCACGAGACACAAAATGTTGTAAAAAATGAAAATAGATTTTTTGCCTATTACAGACTCGGCAAGGCGTAGGTTGTATGGACATATAGTTATAGTGCAAATAAGTTGTTTTTATCTCTCAGGAACCTAACTTTACGACGATAAAGTAGGTTATAAAAGTTATAACATTTTGCGTCGTGCTTTATTTTTCTCCCAACGCAAAATGTTATAAAATTATAACTTTTCGCGTCGAGGTGAATTTTTCCTCCGAGGCCAAATGTTATAAAATTTTGATGACTGTTTTACTAGCATACTTTCGCCTCTGGACGGCAGACGGAAGTGAAGAAAGATGTATTCAGTGCTAACACGTCCATGCGTCCAGTTTTATTTTTCACCCGACGCAAAATGTTGTAACAATTTGAAATTAGATGCCTTGCCTATTACAGACTCGGCAAGCATAGGTTGTATGGACATATATTTATTGTGCAAATAAGTTGATTTCATCTCTCAGCAACCTTACTTTACGACGATAAAGATTGTTATAAAAGTTATAACATTTTGCGTCGTGCTTAATTTTTCTCCCAACGCAAAATGTTATAAAATTATAACATTTTGCGTCGAGGTGAAATTTTTCCCCCAACGCAAAATGTTATAAAATTTGGATGACTGTTTTTCTAGCACATTTTCGCTTCGGGGGGGGGGGGGGGGGGGGCGGCGCAGATGAAGTGAAGGAAGATGTATTCAGTGCTTACACGTGCATTTTAACTCCAAAATTCATAATATTTTCATGATTTAGGTTTTCATAAGTTACAACATTTTGCGTCGAGCTTTATTGTTCACCCGACGCAAAATCTTGTAAAAATGTGAAAATAGATGCCTTGCCTATTACAGACTCGGCGAGGCATTGGTTGTATGGACATAAAGTTATTGTGCAAATAAGTTGATTTTATCTCTCAGCAACCTAACTTTACGACGATAAAGAGTGTTATAAAAGTTATAACATTTTGCGTCGTGCTTAATTTTTCTCCCAACGCAAAATGTTATAAAATTATAACATTTTGCGTCGAGGTGAATTTTTTCCCTCGACGCAAAATGTTATAAAATTTGGATGACTGTTTTTCTAGCATATTTTCGTTTAGGGGAGGCAGATGAAGTGAAGAAAGATGTAATCAGTGCCTACACGTCCATTTTAACTCCAAATATCATAATATTTTCATGATTTAGGTTTTCATAAGTTACAACATTTTGCGTCGAGCTTTATTTTTCACCCGACGCAAAATGTTGTAAAAATATGATAATAGATTTTTTGCCTATTACAGACTCGGCAAGGCGTAGGTTGTATGGACATATAGTTAAAGTGCAAATAAGTTGTTTTTATCTCTCAGGAACCTAACTTTACGACGATAAAGATTGTTATAAAAGTTATAACATTTTGCGTCGTGCTTTATTTTTCTCCCAACGCAAAATGTTATAAAATTATAACTTTTCGCGTCGAGGTGAATTTTTCCTCCGAGGCCAAATGTTATAAAATTTTGATGACTGTTTTACTAGCATACTTTCGCCTCTGGACGGCAGACGGAAGTGAAGAAAGATGTATTCAGTGCTAACACGTCCATGCGTCCAGTTTTATTTTTCACCCGACGCAAAATGTTGTAACAATTTGAAATTAGATGCCTTGCCTATTACAGACTCGGCAAGCATAGGTTGTATGGACATATATTTATTGTGCAAATAAGTTTATTTCATCTCTCAGCAACCTTACTTTACGACGATAAAGATTGTTATAAAAGTTATAACATTTTGCGTCGTGCTTAATTTTTCTCCCAACGCAAAATGTTATAAAATTATAACATTTTGCGTCGAGGTGAAATTTTTCCCCCAACGCAAAATGTTATAAAATTTGGATGACTGTTTTTCTAGCACATTTTCGCTTCGGGGGGGGGGGGGGGGGGGCGCAGATGAAGTGAAGAAAGATGTATTCAGTGCTTACACGTCCATTTTAACTCCAAAATTCATAATATTTTCATGATTTAGGTTTTCATAAGTTACAACATTTTGCGTCGAGCTTTATTGTTCACCCGACGCAAAATGTTGTAAAAATGTGAAAATAGATGCCTTGCCTATTACAGACTCGGCGAGGCATTGGTTGTATGGACATAAAGTTATTGTGCAAATAAGTTGATTTTATCTCTCAGCAACCTAACTTTACGACGATAAAGAGTGTTATAAAAGTTATAACATTTTGCGTCGTGCTTAATTTTTCTATATTTCCGTTTAGGGGAGGCAGATGAAGTGAAGAAAGATGTAATCAGTGCCTACACGTCCATTTTAACTCCAAATATCATAATATTTTCATGATTTAGGTTTTCATAAGTTACAACAGTTTGCGTCGAGCTTTATTTTTCACCCGACGCAAAATGTTATAAAAATTTGAAAATAGATGTCTCGCCTATTACAGACTCGGCGAGGCGTAGGTTGTATGGACATATAGTTATAGTGCAAATAAGTTGTTTTTATCTCTCAGCAACCTAACTTCACGACGATAAAGAATGTTATAGAAGTTATAACATTTTGCGTCGTGCTTAATTTTTCTCCCAACGCAAAATGTTATAAAATTATAACATTTTGCGTCGAGGGGATTTTTTCCCCCACGCAAAATGTTATAGATTTGGATGACTGTTTTCCTAGCATATTTTCGCTTCGGGGAGGCAGACGTATTGAAGAAAGATGTATTCAGTGCCTATACGTCCATTTTGACTCCAAAATCATAATATTTTCATTAGTTAGGTTTTCATAAGTTACAACATTTTGCGTCGAGCTTTATTTTTCATCCGACGCAAAATGTTGTAAAAATTTGAAAATAGATGTCTTGCCTATTTTAGACTCGGCGAGGCGTAGGTTGTATGGACATATAGTTATAGTGCAAATAAGTTGTTTTTATCTCTCAGCAACCTAACTCTACGACGATAAAGAATGTTATAAGTTATAACATTTTGCGTCGTGCTTAATTTTTCTCCCAACGCAAAATGTTATAAAATTATAACATTTTGCGTCGAGGTGAATTTTTTCCCCCAACGCAAAATGTTATAAAATTTGGATGACTGTTTTTCTAGCATATTTTCGTTTAGGGGAGGCAGATGAAGTGAAGAAAGATATATTCAGTGCCTACACGTCCATTTTAACTCCAAACATCCCAAATATGCCTCATGACCTGGAGCTATGATTAATGTTAAGTTATTAGAATAACCCATCGAGGCGATTCTAATGAGTTCATACAACATAGAGTGAAATTCTGCTATTAAGACCACCTAAAATTCTGCTTTTAAAAGCTTATTTAGTATGTTGCAGTTATTCTTTCTTTGTGTTTTCTCGAGCAGTTTGTGCGGATCAAAGACCACTTTTGAGCATTCCAAAAGGTGGTCTTAATAGAGGAATTTTATTGTACAAAATTTAACAGAAGATTCATTCAGGATCATTCAGGGTAGTTGTTCTGATTTTATCTTGCATAGGTATGTTCTGGGAACACATTAGAATCGTCGCCAATAAAGCGATTCTAATGAGTGAATACAATATGCCAAAGAAAATCAACATGATATCCGTAAGCGGAATGGGTACACCTAGCAAATTTTTCCACCATTTTTCTACAATTTTCGGGACTTCCTGCTCGCTTTTCAATAAGTCCTGTCCCAATGAGAAAGGGATCAACTCTTAAAGGAAAGAATTTGCTCCTTAGGAGCAAATTCTTTCCTTTAATAGTTGACCCCTGTTGATATGGGAGACAAAACACTTTTGCAGGAGTTGCCTCCCCTGAAGATGTATCAATTCCCCTTAAGACATCCCATATATGCCTCATGACCTGGAGCTATGATTCATGTTAAGTTATTTAAAAAAACCTATCTCGAACATCATTCTCGTGGTCCCAAAGGTATTTGAGTTATTGAAGTTCGAGTGTACACACGACAAAGTTGTTTTCTTAGAGCATAATACCGAGTGTATCGGTGTGAAGTGTTTAGTGATCCCTCACTAACATGTCATTATTTTTTGTTTTCTTTGTTATTGCACGGCCCTTCTTAAACTGTTCAAAGAAGTTTATCACAGTATATTGCACTAAAATCCCATATTTGTTTGAATAACTGGATAATTTGAATAGCTGATGTTATTCTCTTCTGTATGGATTCTGAAAAAAAGAAAGATAGGAACTTGTTAGCATCACGAAAACACGCCTATACACTTTTGACCCCCTTGAACCCCACTTTTATATAATAAAACTGGGGTTAACAGGGGTAAACCTTATTTTTCTTACTTCTTACATATAGTTATAGTGCAAATAAGTTGTTTTTATCTCTCAGCAACCTAACTTCACGACGATAAAGAATGTTATAGAAGTTATAACATTTTGCGTCGTGCTTAATTTTTCTCCCAACGCAAAATGTTATAAAATTATAACATTTTGCGTCGAGGTGATTTTTTCCCCCACGCAAAATGTTATAGATTTGGATGACTGTTTTCCTAGCATATTTTCGCTTCGGGGAGGCAGACGTAGTGAAGAAAGATGTATTCAGTGCCTACACGTCCATTTTGACTCCAAAATCATAATATTTTCATTAGTTAGGTTTTCATAAGTTACAACATTTTGCGTCGAGCTTTATTTTTCATCCGACGCAAAATGTTGTAAAAATTTGAAAATAGATGTCTTGCCTATTTTAGACTCGGCGAGGCGTAGGTTGTATGGACATATAGTTATAGTGCAAATAAGTTGTTTTTATCTCTCAGCAACCTAACTCTACGACGATAAAGAATGTTATAAGTTATAACATTTTGCGTCGTGCTTAATTTTTCTCCCAACGCAAAATGTTATAAAATTATAACATTTTGCGTCGAGGTGAATTTTTTCCCCCAACGCAAAATGTTATAAAATTTGGATGACTGTTTTTCAGTTATTTGTTTGAATAACTGGATAATTTGAATAGCTGATGTTATTCTCTTCTGTATGGATTCTGAAAAAAAGAAAGATAAAAACTTGTTAGCATCACGAAAACACGCCTATACACTTTTGACCCCCTTGAACCCCACTTTTATATAATAAAACTGGGGTTAACAGGGGTAAACCTTATTTTTCTTATTTCTGCTCTGAAATATAGATTGTGGGTATTCGTTAGAACCGCCTTGGCGAGGCGGTTCTAACGAGTACGAACAATCTATATTTTGAGCAGAAGTAAGAAAAATATTACGAATTTTCGTCTTAAAATGTTCATTTTTTCAGCGATAAAGCTTATAATGTATTTGTATAGGCGTGTTTTCGTAATGGGGAAAGGGGCACAAAACTAGACATGTGCGCCCAGCAACGACTCGGAGCAGCCTGCGAATCCAAACAGTCTTCTTTGACCGAGTTTGGGTGATAATCCATATCCTGTCAAGACTAGTACATAAACTGTGAATGCAAGTTCGCACAAGACTGCTATGGTTCAGGTCCGCGTCAGAGTCTTCCATTTCATTCACTCGATAGACAAGCACGGACTGAGCACCGATTCTTATCAAACTGCGCGTGTGCACAGATATAATCCTGTGGGTTTTGCTGTGTTGAAACAGTACAATATCCTGATAAAAATGATTTTAACAGTATCAAAAGTCATGAATTTTGAAAATCAATTGCCACATCTTGGTATTTAATAGCGTTACTTTTGGATTTTGAAATTTGCAGTTTTTTTGTGTTTTTTTTTCTAATTTTCCCGGCCCCTAAAAACATAAAGAAAGCCATATTTACATATGTTGATTTAGCCATCAGCATTGAAAGTTAAATCTAAGCAGTAGGAGCTCAAAGTGAAAAGAGTTTGTGCTCTTTCAAATGAAAACTATGTCGGAATACAGGTTGAATCAATCCTGTATTTATCATTCGGATGTTACACCCATGATAGTAATAATGCTTTCACGTTTGTAAAGAAAATATTTTTCTGACAAAAAAGTGACATTTTCCCGTTTCTGCTTCAAACATATATCGCGGATATTGGTTAGGGTTCGTACGAGCACCCACAATCTATGTTTTTGATAAAAGAATACATTTGATAACAAATAATCTTGTTGACTCCGCTATTCTCTTTATGACATGGGATTTCTTTGTTTGATTTGAGGTTTTACGTCCCCGTCAACACTGTAAAGGTCATTTTGGAGAAGTTGTTTCCAATTTATTGGACTTTTACCCGCTTTTCTCTTTATGACATGGGCTTACAGGCGAAATATCAACAAGAGAAGGAAATACTTTAAAAGAGAAGTGAAGGCAATAATCAGGTATCGATACAATTACCCCAAACCTCCCACCTGAGACACCAAAGGGAAAGAAACACGAGCATGAAATAACTAAACCCCAATGAAAACATCACAAGCGGAAAACCAAAAGGACAGTTAATTTCCCACAGAATGGCCAAACGTCTATCCAAAAATAAAAAGATATAAGCAATACATACATGCAAAGACGAACTAAACAAATAATAAACCACGACAGAAGATCCGTCTTGCAACGGTCAGTAAGAAGGTATTTCACTGGGGGGATTAAATAGATTTTAGGTGGCCACAATCCTCGCCCTTGGTTCTCTCGTAGTTTAAACAAATAAGCCCCGCCAAGCGAATTTGTGTCTTCGAGCATTGCGCCATGACAAATTTTAACTGCGCATGCCCAGCCATTCAGAGGGGCCAGGGATATGGCTTTCTGTCTGAAGGTTCCTCTTGATTCACTGCTTGTATGAGCGAGCAGCGAAGGTTCTGGCGAGACTGCGCGGATGCGCAGGCTCGCCTGAACCTTCGCTGCTCGCATAGGCGATAAGTACCAAAATCGCTTGACGGGGCCCAAATGATTTGTTCAGTCCGCATGAAGGCTTTCTAACTCATCAGTGCAACATCTCCGAGAACATAAAAATCAAAACCACTACAGACATGAAACTGGAATCGTCTACCCGGGATATTTTTTCAAATCGCCTTACCATTTGATCCATTTGATGTTTGGTTTCTTCCTTGTAGATTTGTCAGGCTTTCTGTCACCCATTTTTTGACGTTTAGCAGAATGATCTTTACCAGACTTTTCCATCAAAGAAGCTTTTCTTTTTGTACCAGTGGACACTTTCTTGGCTGGCTGGGTAGCCTGAAAAAAAAAACGAGTATAATGTCAATCATTTAATATAATGGTATAGTCGTTTGACGATGAAGACATTAACACTGACTATTGATTTTAAATAGTAGAGAAACCCGCCCCCCCCCCCCCAGCACCGTCAACACTATTTAGGTCATTTTTTGAGACGTTGCTTCCAATTTTATGGGACTTTAACTCGACAATGAAATGGAATGACATCTCAAGCCCTGCCACCAAATGAAACCAGCAGGAGGCTTATATGCATTGGACGGTCTGATTCACACCGCTTTGTCTGGTCAGGCTTAGTCCTTATAAGCGGTTTACCAGTACTCGTGTGTGGTTAATGGCAGCTCTGCGTGGAAACACCATGCAGCCCAGCCCCGATGGGCGGAGGCGAAGTTCCTTGACTGAGCAAAACTATCGCTATAGAATCTCGTGTGAAAATTTACAAAAATCGCAGTTAAGTAGCATGTACGTATGATGACGTCCAAAGAGTCGTTAACGCTCATGTTGGACATTTTGAAACATTTTTTCTTATCTTTCCTAGAAAACAGGACTTGTCAGTTCATGCAAATTGTCTCCATTTCAAATTGTCTATGGAGACAATTTGCATGAGATCTAAATCCTGTTTTCCAGAAAAAATACGAAAAATCCCAACAATATGTCGTCTGCTGGTTTCCTAGAGAACGGTAAAGCTTAAGAAAACGTCACATTTATGAAATGATCCTTTATATATGATTTTAGTGTCAAAGATAGTTTAATACCACTTACATGATCATGAAGCCACTGTGACATTCTCTGACGCTTCGCTGCCATTTCATCTTTTACATTATCAGCTAGAGGATCGCTCGGTCTTTTCTGTGTAACTGTCGGTTTCAGGTCAAGAACCGTGTTTACATCCCAAGCGACTTTAGTTTTAGATATTATGGGATTGAGGTTTTTCTCATCACAAGCACAGTTTGTGGTAGACACTTTGGTCTTGACTGTCGTCTTTGTATCTGGAGGCTTTGACTTATTGATTTCTGATGATTTACCACCTTTGAAAGACTTTGTCGAAACACCAGACGGCTTGGTCTTTGTGGTAGTCAACGTCTTTTCTGATCCTGCAATTGATGTAACTGAAGACTCAGGCAAAAGGCTTGGGAACTGAGTCTTACTTGTGTTCAGTCCTTGCATCAATATTTTGCCAACAATGTCAGACTCAAAGATAACTTTTGGTTTCTCTACTGGTTTAGCTGGTTTTGGTGCTACGACAGGTTTGACTGTTTGGGGCTTCTCTGATTTCCTCACAGGTTTAAGGCCCTGCTGTTTAGTAGACTTGTCTTGCATGTTGAAGGGTTCATGCCTAGACTTATGGAACAGGCTGACTGGTTGATGAATTTCTACCGGTAGAACATGTCCTGGAAACTCTACCGCTCTAATTTGCCTTGTCATATCCATAGGGAATAAAGGTGCTGTGGTCTCTACAGTTCTGAGGTAAGTGGGGATCTCTACTGATGCAGTCATTATTCTCGCCTCCCAGTGAATTACGCAGGTGAGATCTGGGTGGAATCCTCCAGGTGCAGTGGAACTTATGTGTGGCCACGTCACTTGAACACCTGGAAGAGTAAGAAATAGACACTTGTTAAAATACAAGAACTTTTTTATGCCCCCGCCGTTCGAAGAATGGTGGAAAGGGCATATAGCGTTGCCCCTGTCCGTCCGTCCACCTGTCCGTCCATGAGTCCGTGCGCCCGAAACTTAAACGCGGTTAATTACCTCCTTATTTCCAGATGGATTTTAAAATTACTGGGCAGAAATGTTAAACATCATGAGAAGACGTGTTACGTGCAGAACCCAGGTCCGTACCTCCAAGGTCAGTGTCATACTTAGAGGTCAAAGGTCAAAAAAGGGTCCGAAACTTAAACGCAGTCAATAATTTTTTTATTTCTGGATGGATTTTGAAATTACTTTTTAGAAATGTTAACCATCATGAGACGATGTGTCACGTGCAAAACCCAGGTCCGTACCTCCAAGGTCAAGGTCATACTTAGAGGTCAAACGTCAAAAAAGGGTCCGAAACTTAAACACAGTCAATAACTTACTTATTTCTTGATGGATTTTGAAATTACTTTGAAGAAATGTTAACCATCATGAGACGATGTGTTACGTGCAAACCCAGATCCGTACCTCCAAGGTCAATGCCACACTTAGAGGTCAAATGTAAAAAAATGGTCCGAAACTTAAACGCTGTCAATAACTTTTTATGTCTGGATGGATTTTCAAATTACTTGGCAGAAATATTGGCCATCATGAGACAATCTACTTCACGCAAAACCAAGGTCCTTACCTCCAAGGTCAAGGTCATACTTAGAGGTCAAATGTGAAAAAAGGGTCCAAAACTTAAACACGGTCAATAACTTTCTACGGATAAATACGAACAGACATATTTTCAGGCGGGGGCATCCGTGTCCTATGGACGCATTTCTAGTTCCAAAATTAAACGGTGAGATAGCATCAGGAAATTTATGATGTGCAATTCCTAAGGCAAATATTTATCTGTATTGCGTTTTGTAATTCAAAGGCTCATAATATTAAATTGATATTCTTGTTTTCCTTGGCAGTGTTGTCAGTTTTGCTAATTATATCTGAGTCTGGCAATGTACTAACCACAGAAAATTTAAACGTAATCTTTATTAGTTTTGAACGCTTTTTTCGCTGCTACGTCCCATCTAAAACTAGTCCAAGGTTGTACCGTATCTATTTATTGAACCATATTTTTCAAAACGCACTTGCTATACAATACATTTTACATAATTCTTGGAAATTTCCAAACATATGTTTAAGGGCAAATCTACTTAATATATATTTTAATGTCAAATACCCTTCCTGAAACTTGGGAAAGAAAGAGAACCATAGTAAAAGTAATAAAAATCAGTCTTCTAAGCTAAATTGAATTGTAGCCAATGATCGGGAATCAATACAATTAACCCAGTCGCTCCTATCAGACACCAAGGGGAAAGAAACACAAACATGAAATAATTAGACCCTAATGGAAACATCAATAGCGGAAAGACAAGAGGACAGTTACTTTCCTACAAAATGGCCAATTGGCTATCCAAAGCAAAACGATACAAGCGATACACACACTCAATGGTAGCAACCTTTATCATACTTGGACTACTTTACCGAAATGATCTTAATTATTTAGAGAACTTCAATCAGATTTAACCGTGTTTGCATTTCCAGAAGCTAGTGTTGGTCACAAAACGTATTGTAAACATCCGATTAGTTCAGTATGTTTATGTTACATGTGGGTTTACGGCGTCCCGCAAACCCCCATGCTGACAAGACAACCGAGCGTGATCTCTGACAGGTGTACGGGCAGCTGTGGGGTAAGGCACAAGAAAGATGTTAAATTGAATGACATGAATTATTTACAGTATCTACATACAACACTTACTAACACAAAACATCACAAATTGTTGCTTCTGTAGCCAACTCACGACGTCCGCTCCGAAGGCAAAACACTGTTCTGTGCTCGGAACGGGTGACGTGAATACCTACAGAAGCAAACAACAAAAACAAGAAAAACAAAAAAAAAAGAATCAACACAAGACGCGACTGGCCAGTTTATAACTTAGGGTGAATCCCCCACTCGCGTGACACTTCCTCTCGCGAACTAGTAAAACTAGTCTATCAACATAGTTGATAATCCTAGGATTAGCGATCACGTTTGCTGATCAGACGTTTAGTGATCGTCCAAATAAGGTAAGTTGACCTCTTCCATGATCACATTTGTTTACAACGAACAATGATTTAGAAGAATCTGCTTCTATCCTGGTAGGCGCTGATTACGGCGGTCTGTCCGCCCTTGCTGGACCCTAACGCCTAGCGTCGTACCAGTACCTGCTGCTATGAAGCAGGGAGCAGCAGGTCACACATTGTTATGCCTTTCAATATACTTTCTATTTCCCCGTCACAATGTTGTGTTCGCTCTTTACAACTTGACCTGCTGCTCAAGTGTCCGTTTTTTCCAGGGTTTATATATCTATGAATACTACCGGAAAATCATGCCTACCCATATTATCTTGCTCAATTCGTGGCGAGGTGGAGATACCGGCCACAAACAAAACCAGATAGCAAAAATCGAGTAGATAATGGATTTGCGTTCAACTAGTATATTTCCCATAGGAAAAATTGATGAAACGACCCTATAATCAATGACATGACTCCTGTCAAAACGAACACCCACCCAACACGTGACGGGAATAAAAATCATATATGGCACAATTTGGCGGTTGGCGATTTTTAGGCAAATTCTATAGGACTCGGCCTTTTAGCGGCCCCCTGTATTGTAAAAACAGCTCTCTATAAACCACTCATGCATACATCGTATGATATGTGCATGACTTGTTCATGGAGCCGCATAGTTTGCGTACCATATTTCACCTAAAATATTTCACTCGCACCGCCCTACCATATATCTACTAAAATAATTTAGATGTGCATAAGCACCAGAGAGGTTTCCTATTCCATCTCGTAACAAAGGTTTCCCCTTTTGGAGAAAAACAATCAGAAATGTTTTTTCTTTGTGTATAGAGATGGAATAGGATGAACCTATCTAAACAAGACAGCTATTTACACAACAACCGTGCGAAGAATTACCTACTAAGGTAGTCTGCCCCCAAATTTTCTTGGCCCCGAATTGCAACAATCCGAAATCTATACGGCTGTAGTTTCATTGCCCAACGCATAATTCGAGGATTGAGAACTTTTGCTGTTTGCATATAAGACAAGGGTTTGTGGTCTGTCTCAAGCAGTAATTCTACTCCGTAAAGATACTTGCGAAATTTCTCAACACCCCAGATAATAGCCAAACATTCCTTCTCTATTACAGAATAGTTTTTCTCACGAGGCAAAAGTTTCTTGCTGGCATAAGCAATGGGAAGTCGTCCTTCCCCTTCAAATTCTTGGAGCAAAACGGCTCCTATACCAACATCAGAAGCGTCCGTCCGGAGTATGAACGGATTCCCATCATGAAAGATAGGAAGACGAAGAATAGGACTAGACGTGAGTCTATTCTTCAGGGTCTGGAAAGCCTTTTCATGATGGTCCTGCCAGTCTGTGATCTTGTTTGGTCTACTTTTCTTAGTTAAATCTGTCAAAGGGGAAGCGATAGATGAGAAATTTGGAATGAAACGGCGGTAGAAACCAGCCAACCCAAGAAATGACTTTATTTGTCTCTTAGTAGAAGGTCGAGGAGCATCCTTTATAGCTTGTATCTTGTCTTCTTGCGGTCTAACTGACTGAGCAGCTACACTGTGACCAAGACATTCGATACTGCTATACCCAATCATACACTTGGAAGGTTTTGCCGTCAACTTGGCTGTCCTGAGTCTATCTAAAACTTCACGTAATGACGTCAAGTGGTCTTTCCAAGTTTCGGTAAAGATCCACATATCATCGACGAAGCTATCAACGTTAGAAAGTTCGGACAGAATCTTTCTCATCAACCTGCAAAATGTTGCTCCTGAGTTTACCAAACCGAAGGGCATAGTTTTGAATTGAAACAAGCCTTTGGGGGTTTCGAACGCAGTTAGGGGTTTTGCCTTAGACGTCATTTTTACCTGCCAATAACCTTTTGACAAATCTAATTTGCTAAAGTATTTGTGCCCCGACATTCTATTTATAACCTCCTCCATATTTGGCATTGGTTCTGCATCGAACTCCGTCACCTTATTAAGTTTACGGAAGTCAATGCAGAACCGCACCGAACCATCTTTTTTAGGGACAAGTACTACAGGGGATGAGTATGGAGATATTGATGGCTCAATAACTCCTAAATCTAACATATCTTGAATTTCCTTTTCCATTACGTCCCGTACTTTATATGGTATGGCATAACCTTTTGACCTCACTGGTTCCGTCGTCAGCAACTTTATGTCGTGTTCTATTTGGTCAGTTCGTCCAGGTACACTGGACAGTACGTCCGGGTATTCTTTTATCAACGTCTCTATTTCTTTACGCTGATCCTGCGTTAACATTTCTGAAATATTGACGTCCTTAAACGTCTCTGGTTGCTTTGCAGTAGGAAAAGCGCAATCTTCCAATGAGAATTCGTCAACGTCATCATTTTCAGTTGACGGAGTGGACTCTACAGACAGCAAGCAATGTGACGTCACATTTTGACGTTCCACATATTGCTTCAGTATGTTAGCGTGATATGTGTTAACATTTCCATTGACGTCAATCTTATAATCCATTCTGTTCACTACCTCAACAACTTCATAAGGACCTTTCCATTGAAGCAATAATTTATTACTGTCTGTCGGTAGTAACAACAGTACTTTGTCGCCGACGTCAAATTTACGCGACCTCGCGCCTTTATCATAATAAGCTTTCTGCTTAATCTGAACCTTCTTTAAATTATCACGCGCTAATTTGCATGTCTGCTCTAACCGTTCCCTAAGCTCAATAACGTATTGATACGTCGAAAGAACTTGCTCATCGCGTACCTCCTCAGCCCATAATTCTCTTAATATTGCCATTGGACCTCTGACGTTACGTCCATATAACAACTCAAAAGGGGAGTATCCTAAAGACTCTTGTGGGACTTCCCTTACCGCAAATAATAAAGCTGGAAGATATTTATCCCAATCTTTTGGACGTTCAGCACACATGCGACGTAACATTTGCTTTAACGTAGCGTGGAAACGCTCTATCAGTCCGTTGCAAATTGGGTGTCTCGGACTACACGTTAACTGTTGAAGAGAAAGCAGTCTGCTGACTTCCTTCATTACCTCAGCAGTAAACTGTGATCCACAATCAGTCAACATTTCATCAGGAATGCCAACCCTACTAAACATTTCAATAAGCGCTTCCGCGACACGTTCCGTCTCAATACTCGGTAAAGCTATCGCCTCTGGATACCTTGTCGCATAATCTATCATGGTTAAAATATACCGAGATTTCCTATCAGATCGAGGCTCAATTGGACCAACTATGTCCACTGCCACCCTCTTAAATGGCGTATCAATCAATGGCATTTTTCCTAGAGGTACTTTAGTGACCCGACCTTTCTGAATAGTTCTCTGACAAATATCACAAGATTTACAAAATCTAGCGAAATCACCGCAAATACCGGGCCAGTAAAACTCAGTTACAACTCTATCCAATGTCTTCCTAATACCCATATGTCCAGACATAAGCGTTTCATGAGCCAGTTTCAACACCTTTCCTCGGAAACTTTGAGGGACCACAAGTTGGAAAGAGACTTTGTTACCCTTGGTGAACTCCCTATATGCCAAACCTTTTTTCTCAATAAACCTAGTTTCACCTCGGTTTAAACCACGACTCACAGTCTTGTTCCCAGATACAACCCTTTTCCTGATGTTTTCCAAAGTTGGATCATCAACCTGAGCTTGCTTGAAAGCCTCCTTGTCATCGTTAATGATCTGATCGGGAACCTTAAGTTTTCTGTAAGGCTTCTCATCCTGCCTAGTTTGAGACCTAGTTACAGCCGCAGTTGAGAAATGAGACATATCAGGAAGTTTTGATCCATCAATGTTACCGATAACCAAATCGTACAACGTATCATCCATACACAAAGCTTCAGTTTTCCCAGTGAAAAAAGGACAATCAATGTCAATCATTGCCAAAGGATACCTTTGTGTGGATTCATCAATCAACGTAACATTTGATTCCTTTCCTATTAACTGACTATCCGAAACCAAACTTCTCCGAACGACACAGCCTGTACACCCAGTATCTCTTAATACAACCACCTTTTTATTATTAACCAAACCTTGTGCCGTCGGTAACCTTGCCTTTAAGAAGTAACAGACACCTTCCCTAGTTTCCTTACTACACTCCTCCCTATCCGAAATCAAAGGATCACCAACCTTATTTTCAAAAATACTTCCAATCTCATCACCTTTCCTAGTTACTTCCGTTTGACAAAAACTAACTTGGTGTGCTGCGCCACGTGGTGTGCTATTATTTTTACCGCGTCCGCGAAAAGACCCTCTAAAATTACCACGACCACGTGTATAACCACGACCTACATTCTGCGTATTCTCATTCTTAACCTGAGAACCTTGAGTCTCTACGCGCGTGTTAAAATTTTCTTTAACACCGCTATCCCCCACTCCAGTTGCTCCTACCTCTGCGCTATACATTTGTTTCCTGTCGGGGTTCTTAAAACATTTAATTGTTAAATGCCCCTTACCGCATATGCTACACTTGATATCCGGTCTACCACTCGGTTTGTTCGAGTCAACTTTGTCCTGTTTACCCTGCGCTGCGCCTCTATTATCGCGTTGCCCCTTATTAATGCAACTATATACGCCCCCGCGCGCTTCTGCAAACAAATCTGCCTCCCTAGCCATTTCATCTAAATTACCAAACTGTTTTGGCTTCAGATGTACATACAGTTCTCTATTACATGACTCCAGGAACTGATCCCTTGCCATGAAATCACAGACAGCCGGAAAAGATTTTTCTATCTTTGCCATATTAAGCCATTTTTCTAAATAACTTCTCAGTCTACTACTGAACTGTATGAACGTTTCTGATTTCTCGGGCCTACTATAACGAAACTGCTTCCTAAATCCGCGCTCTGTCATGTCAAAATTCTTTAATAAAGCGTCCTTTAACTTTTCATAATCCGCCGCATCCTCATTTGACAACCGGTCATATACATCAAGTGCGCGCCCTTTGAGCAATGCACTTAAATACGCGGCCCAAACACTCTTATCCCATTTATTAGCCGTAGCATATTTCTCAAATCTAGATAAATAACTATCCATTTTATCCTTACCCTCTTCAAAATAAGGTAACTTAGGATCCCGGGCATGAGCCACCTTCTCAGCTTTTTGCTTTTCAAATTCTAGCTCGAGCTTCGCTCTCTGCATTTCTAACTGATTCCTTAATTCTTGGTGCTGTAGCTCAAACCCATGTTTTATTTTTTCTAAATGGGCCTCACTAATCTCTTTTACCTCCCTTTCAGTCTTAATGCGTGCCATTTCAAGTTCCTTATTAACATTCAACATAGCTAGTTCATGTGCCCTTTCCTTTTCTTTTTCAGCCCTTTCCTTTTCCTTTTCCTCTAACTTAGCTAGTTCATGTACCCTTTCCGTTTCTTTTTCTTCAGACCTTAACCTTTCTAAATCCCTTTGCTCTTGCCTTTCTGCCCGCTCAATATCTTGCTGCTCCTTAACAAAACCTTGTAACTCCTTCCCCTCATAACCTAAGTCCTTTCCCATTTGCATTAAACGCTCCATTATTGATAACGTAAATCTCACGTTACTATCAAAACCACTATAAACTGATCAGTTATGATCAGTGATGATTGAATGGGCTTAACTAAAACGTTAAGATATGTGTTATACGCGTTAATCTAACTAAAACGTTAGTTATTTAAAGCACACGCGATTTGAAATGTCAAATGCTTTCAGCAAAGTATGACGTTGCGTACTAGTAGTCTAATATGACGTCATAAACTGACGACGTTTACAGTAAAATGCTACAATCCGAAGTTTCATCACATTACAAAACTCCGATCATAACAAGTCACCATTAATGTTTCTATTACGTCATACCTAACCTCAAGCCACAGCGTAAATATTAACGCTACCGTTATGTCAACGTCAGTAAATTGTTAACGACACTACGTCAGAACCATGTGTGGGTAAGATCAATTAGTAGCTCCAATTTAACTTAGTAGAATGTCAGGTAACACAATTAAGTGGGGTCTACTTAAATTTTTCGTTACCAAGAAAAAGTGGGGTTTGCCTTGCCTTCCTGCTCAGAAATTATCGACTTGACAGTATCCATTCAGTTGAATACATGGGTTTCGCACTTCATCAACGCAGGAAGGAAGATTAAAGTTAATTTCTAAATGTGGCTGTCAATGCATTATTTTTTTTTTTTTTTTTCTAAAGTTGATGATTCAGAGTATCAATGTGCTGTTCCACAGCCGGGAACACCAGCCAGAGATCAAATCCTCACTTCACTGACACCAAATGTTACATGTGGGTTTACGGCGTCCCGCAAACCCCCATGCTGACAAGACAACCGAGCGTGATCTCTGACAGGTGTACGGGCAGCTGTGGGGTAAGGCACAAGAAAGATGTTAAATTGAATGACATGAATTATTTACAGTATCTACATACAACACTTACTAACACAAAACATCACAAATTGTTGCTTCTGTAGCCAACTCACGACGTCCGCTCCGAAGGCAAAACACTGTTCTGTGCTCGGAACGGGTGACGTGAATACCTACAGAAGCAAACAACAAAAACAAGAAAAACAAAAAAAAAGAATCAACACAAGACGCGACTGGCCAGTTTATAACTTAGGGTGAATCCCCCACTCGCGTGACACTTCCTCTCGCGAACTAGTAAAACTAGTCTATCAACATAGTTGATAATCCTAGGATTAGCGATCACGTTTGCTGATCAGACGTTTAGTGATCGTCCAAATAAGGTAAGTTGACCTCTTCCATGATCACATTTGTTTACAACGAACAATGATTTAGAAGAATCTGCTTCTATCCTGGTAGGCGCTGATTACGGCGGTCTGTCCGCCCTTGCTGGACCCTAACGCCTAGCGTCGTACCAGTACCTGCTGCTATGAAGCAGGGAGCAGCAGGTCACACATTGTTATGCCTTTCAATATACTTTCTATTTCCCCGTCACAATGTTGTGTTCGCTCTTTACAACTTGACCTGCTGCTCAAGTGTCCGTTTTTTCCAGGGTTTATATATCTATGAATACTACCGGAAAATCATGCCTACCCATATTATCTTGCTCAATTCGTGGCGAGGTGGAGATACCGGCCACAAACAAAACCAGATAGCAAAAATCGAGTAGATAATGGATTTGCGTTCAACTAGTATATTTCCCATAGGAAAAATAGATGAAACGACCCTATAATCAATGACATGACTCCTGTCAAAACGAACACCCACCCAACACGTGACGGGAATAAAAATCATATATGGCACAATTTGGCGGTTGGCGATTTTTAGGCAAATTCTATAGGACTCGGCCTTTTAGCGGCCCCCTGTATTGTAAAAACAGCTCTCTATAAACCACTCATGCATACATCGTATGATATGTGCATGACTTGTTCATGGAGCCGCATAGTTTGCGTACCATATTTCACCTAAAATATTTCACTCGCACCGCCCTACCATATATCTACTAAAATAATTTAGATGTGCATAAGCACCAGAGAGGTTTCCTATTCCATCTCGTAACAGTTTATGGATGTTTAATATACGTATTTTGCGTTCAGATAATATGCATGCAGCAGTTGGGCCTTACAAGTTAAAGTATCGGAACAATCTGATAGTCAACATACCTGATGTGACTGATGGTATGTTTCCACCACCAACAATGAAATCCATCACTAAGGCTATCTGTGGATCTGAAACAGTTAAAATGGACACGGGTCATAGTTAGCAGTAATTGAATGAATAAAGACTGAAAACTGCCAAAGAAAAGCCAAGATCACAGTCTATTCGTAGCAACAAGAAGACCAACAGCTCAACAAACACTCAACAAGTATAAACGCAACAAAGCCATAAAATAACGGTGACGTGCCTGTCTTCAGTTGAAGAGATGGTAAAACGACTAGATGATCTGATATCGGTGACAAAATCTACAATATTACTTGTGCAACCGCAAGTCTCATCACAGCCATCGTTGGTCGCAGTTACATTCCACAGGCTATGGGCTATCCAAAGAGAGATAAATGACAATTCTTGACAGAGTAGATGGATTTCCAGAATGTTTTGAGTCATTGATGGCCGCAGAAATCTTATTAAAGATTTTGTCGGGCGCTGGCTAATATGGCAAACAAACATCCAAAATAAGAGGCCGAATAGCTTCTAGATCAAGACATAAACCAAACCATAAGACGTGCCACTATATATAGTTATAAAGAACACACACACACACACACACACACACACACACGTCAATCGAGAATCAAGTTGTCTGGGTCAGACCGGCTAACTAACTATACCATGCCGGATACAAGATGTCCATAAACTTTTATTTTTCTTTGCAAAATACAAAAGGGAACAGGGTCATAAAGAAAACAAGCCTGATTAAGAAGGAAATACCGAATATAGCAATTGGAGAGGGAATTGCTTAGACTATTTTCTATCAGTGCGGAAAGAACACCCCACCGTATGTCCAAAGACATGGAAACAACGGACAGATAATAAACAGTCTCTGAGTCTGTGCTAAAATGAAACATAGAAAGATAGACACAAATGTACCAGTACAAAGTGTGACAACACTCACCATGCATATAATGAAAAGCAGTGAGCAGATGATCACAGAGATGAGTCATAGGAAGAAGTTCTGGAAGATTCTGCTCGACTGCATCAGGAAATATCTGAGAGAGGAGGAAAACAAAAGAAAATAAAGCTAAAAGATTCGAAACACAAAGGACAATGTCGAGAGGCGAGTCATAAAGAAAGAAGAAGCGTAACATCACATGCCCTTGTAAACCCCATTTTATATGGATGAACAATGCGATTTACACTTTAGGCTAACATTTATTCCTGTATTTTTGTTCAAAAGCATAAATTATGAGCACTCGGTAGAACTGCCTCAATGAGGCGGTTCTACGAGTACCCATAGTATAAGTTTATGGCAGAAATAAGGAACATATCACAAACTGTCACAAGAAAAGAATGCCTTATTTGGGATCATAAAAGAAAGTATATTTGAAAATTGCTCCCATTGTTAAGTTTCGTCTCAATGGGGACGAAACACAAATATCAAAATCTTAAGACTGAGAGAATCTTAAGACAAGTCATGAAATCATAATCGACCTTATTTATAGAGGGTAACACATTTAGTACAAGTACTAATCTTCCAAGTGGCCATCTTTTCCTGGGTAGGAACAGTACTAAGCAATGTGGATAAAGTTTCTTGCTGAAGGAAACAACACCTGGCGCTTGCGGGGATCGAACCGACTACCTCTCGATCTCAAATCCGATGCTTTACCACTGCATCACAGCGCCCCACGGAGGAAAGACCAAGGAAAGTCAAGCGTCTGAAATCGCATATAAATAGATTTTGCAAATTGCTTTTATAGGAAAGGTTTATTTTGTATGCTCGTATAGAGTTTTTTGGTGTATTTGTTTGGTTTTGGTTTTACTGCCCTTTTAAGATAATTTCACTCATATCGAACCGATCGTTAATCAGAGGTGGGCAAAAACCGGAGTACCTGGAGAAAAACCACCTGACTTTCCGTTGCAGAACTTGGCGTCTCACATATGACCAGAGCGAGGCTTGAACCACAGTGGTGAGTGACCTAATGATCAAGAGTCAGCGCTCTTAAACACTAGGCCACGGAGGCCCGTTCGTATAAAGTTTCGAATCGAGTATGAACTTCGGTGATCTATTAAACATTGTCTCATTAGGCATTCGTTTCTGGATCGACACAAAATTATCTATACAAAATAGGTAAACAGTTGATGTCCACTTGACTACCATCGACCAATACAGTTAAATCGAGCAAAAATTTGCACTGAAAAAAAATGTCCCGTAAGTTCCAGCAAATATTTTATTTTTTATTAATATTTTTTTTTTTCATTATTTAATTGGGTTACCCTTATTTCTAAAGTCCCAAAAAGGGACATCATCAATCAGAACAGATGCTACAGAACGCGGCGTCTGATTAGGGCACACACTGTTTGATGAAGTACAGAAATTTTGAGGTTTAAATGCAGCCGTTTCCCAGACTACACTCAAAGACAATCGACCCACCAATTCTATCAGTGCTTTGATTATCATAGAATAACAAACCCACCAACCCACCATAAAAAGCAAACTTCAATGCAGCGATTTCTACAAAAATTTTGACAAAATTTTGAAGATATATTCAAATCGTTGAATGATTTTTGGCTTAAAAATCTATAGTTCATGCATTTGTGCGGTAAAACGACTGTTTTTGACATGTACTGGTCAAAAAAGAGGACAGTTGGCCTGAAAATATCCCATTCTGAGTCTGTTGTAACGGTATATGTAATATCCTTCACGATTCCTAGCCTAGGAGTGAGAACTTTCTAATGCAATCAAACTTCAATGGCTCGAACACCTTTGAAAGAGGGGTAGTGAGATTTGAGATTGAGGGTGAACTGAAATGAAGATCAGGAGTTTTTTTGTTTGCTTGAGTTGAGGTGCAACGTCTCCGTCGTCACTATTAAGGCCATTTTAAGACGTTGCTTCCAATTTTGTCGGATGAAATGACCTCCAAAGCCCTGCCGCCCAATGAAAGCAAAGGGTTTATATGCATGGACGGTCCGACTCGCACCACTTCGCCTTGGCAGGCTAATACCTTTACAGCGATTAACCATGTGCGGTCTGTTTTAGTTGCACCATGCAGCCCAGTCTATTTCTCCAAGCCTCGAAGGCGGGGGCCCCATGATCAGGAGGTATAGTGGAGATATATATGAATCGATGCATGGCAGTATGGGAAGACTTCTGTAGGAACTGTAGAGGGAGATCTAATAAACCATGGTAAATGAGCATTTGAAGTTTCACTATTTCTGTTGCAATATCTGACAAAATGATCCGGGGCACAGCATTTCCAACAATTTACTTGTGCGCCCAACGAAGACTCAGATCAGCCTGCATATCCACGCAGTCTGATTAGAGTCTTCGTTGTGCGCTCTGTCGATAGCTAAGGTCCAATGCTCCTTCATGCAGCAACAGAAGTCTCTGGTTAGCCTATATGGATGCACAGTAGGGTCTATATGTATGCTGGGCGCACATGTAAATTGTAGGAAATGCAGTGCCCCGGCTCAAATGTGAGCATACACCACAACGTAAACACAATATCAGGCTACATGTCCGTGAAATAAATACCCTTGTAACCCTACGCTCTCTATATAGATTTAAATTATCGACGTTTAACAATTTGTATCCTCGCAAACCAGGAGTCGTGGGATCGATTCCGGGCTTCTCCAGACTTTCATAAAGTCTTTAAACCGAGGTAGCCTTAGTTGTTGGCCGGACGTAAAATGCAAACATCCACCCATACAATCTTGAACATTGTTTCTCATAGCCAGGTACATCAAATGTTGAGGAGTTAAGATTTATGTATAATGTTTATAAAGAAATCTACCTCAATGTTGTAGACTATATTCTCCTTCTCATAGTCAGGTACATCAAATGAATATTCAATGTGCATCAAGAAATCTCACCTCATTGTTGTAGACTATATTTTACTTCTCATAGTCAGGTACATGTACATCAAATAAATATATATTATGTATCAAGAAATCTCACCTCATTGTTGTAGACTATATTCTACTTCTCATAGTCAGGTACATCAAATAAATATATATTATGTATCAAGAAATCTCACCTCATTGTTGTATACTATATTCTCTTTCTCATAGTCAGGTACATCAAATGTTGAGGAGTGTAAGTGAATGTACAATGCGTTGTTCATTTGCATAATTTTGAGAACAGCTAGCTTGATCATGTCCAGCCGCATCTCTGGGCTTGTATTCTTTAACTCAGGTAATGCTGAAATTAAAAGAAATCATGGCTTGAGGAAATAGATTGGGCTGATTGGTGCTCTGACGAGAGCTGAAACCGACCGCAAATGAGCATTGGAGAAAACCACTAAGAAGTTCTAGGCCTGCCAGACTGTCGCTTAGGTCTAAGCCTACCACTTAGACGGGCTAAGCCTGTCTAATCCTGCCGCTTAGGTCTAACTCTGCCAAAGCAAAGCGATGCAAGTCGGACGATCCCCGCATAAAAACCGTATTGGCTTATTTGTGCTGTTGGTCTTGAGACGTCGTTTCATCTCAACATCGGAAATTGGAAGCAAAGTCTCCAAAATTGCCTAAATAGTATTGTCGGGGACGTGAAACCTCACTTCATACAAATTACAACTCACCTCAATTTCTCTATATAAACCTAATAGCAACCATCAGCGGGAATGGTTTTGGGTATGACCGTCACAGGGTAATGTATAACCGTGTCGATGCTAAAACCGAGCTGTACACTATCGGGTAGGCGTTTGCTTAAAACAGGTGAGTTTAAAGTAGAAGTAAAACAAAGATCAGGAATCGATACAATTAACTTACTCCACCCATCAAAGACACCAAAGGGAAAGAAACACAAACACCAAGCGACCAGACCATAATGGAAACCTAAACAAAGGAAGGCCATAAGGACAGTTACTTTCCCACAAAATGGCCATATGGCCATCCAAAACAAAAAGACACAAGTGATACACACAAAGTAACAAACAACAACATAAATAAATCGCCACAGAAGAACCGCCTTGGAACGGTCAGTGGAAAGATTTCCACTGGGGGGCTTAAATCGATTTTACGTGGCCACAATCCTCGGCCTTACTTCCGTCGCGATTTAGACAAATAATTTGTTCAGTCCGCATGAAGGCCTCCTAACTCATCAGTGCAACATCTCCGTAAACACAAATAATCAAAGAACCACAGAGGTGAGACAACGGTGAGGACTCGACAGCAAGAAACCACTGAAATGCTGGAGCAAAAGAAAACCAACAGTTAGACTCCGATGGGCCCGAGCAGAGACAGAGCATCAGACACCAACAAACATTACCTTGAATTAGATCTCTCTAATTCTCAATAAGCCTTTACGTTGGAACCGTCATAGAATCTGAGGCCTGACCCACCGGCGTGCAATTAAAGAGGGAAGCAAAGTTGCCAACCGTGATTGGGTTAACTACCATGCATGCAGTCTGTCGTATATTTGCCTTTTTCCGGAACTGAAGTCATTGCTTTATACAATTTGTTTGTTTAAAAGAGGAGACCAAGCCCTCGCCCTCGGGGCTTGGAGAAATAGATTGGGCTGCATGTTGCTTCCACGCAGAGCTGATGAGTATCGGTTAACCGCTTAGAAGAACTAAGCCTGCCCAGGCATAGTGGTGTGAGTCAGAACGCCCAGTGCTATAAGCCTTTTGGTTTAACTGGGCGAAGGGCATGTCATCTCAATGTCAGGTAAAAGTTCCACAGGATTAGCAGAAACGTCTTCAAAATAACCTAAGTAGTGTGGATGGGTACGTTAAACCGCAAATCAAACAGATAAAAATAGAGGAGATCACCAATTCCGAGATTATTGTAAGCTTTGCTTACACCTTTGAATGGTCCAGAGGCTACACAAGGTTCGTGCGGTCAGTAAAGACCCTGATCAGATTGTACAAGCGCAGGCTAATCATAGTCTTCCCTGTTCGCACAGGAATGCTTGTATTACCAGGGCACGGTCAATCGACCTACTGGGTCAGACACATTCATCGTGAGATCTTTCTCCCTTCTGCTAATTTAAGAAGGGCAGCTTCTGACTAAATCTGAGAAGGTATCATTTTTTTGTCTTTTTTTGTCAACACCCAGTGTCTTCTTATAAATGACTACCATTGGAACTGGTCAAAAGTGGTCTTAAAGACCACTTTTGAACAGTCCCAAATGTGGTCTTAATATAGGAACTTTACTCTAATTTATGTCGGCCTCGATAGCTCAGTCGGATGCGCGTCTGACTGATGATCAGGAGAACGCGGGTTCGATACCTGCCCGGGTCGGCAACATTCTTTCGTGTAGATTCAAGAAGGGCAGTCGTCAGTTTCTGGCGAAAGAATGTGCACTGCACTGGTTAACCGCTTACGTATAAACCTGCCCAGGAATGTGTGGATAGGTAAACTGACCTGCTAAAAATGACCTAAAAAAGTGTTGACTGGGCCGTTAAACTCCGATACAAACAAACAAAAATTACTGTAATTTACACTGTTATGGTTAACCGCTTATGTATAAGCTAGCACCGGAAAGGCGAAGTTCGGTAAACTGACCGACTCAGTTTGATCGAAATAGTGTCGACTGGGTCGTTAACCTCCTAACAAACCAACTAAATGTAAACTTACTTTATGTAAGTTACAGCAAAACAGTGTGAGCTTGGTTACTGAGAAGAGACAAAGCTTGTCGCTCTCGGGATAGCGTGAATACAATGGAAGACTTTTGTTAGACCAGACTACGCAGATGCGCAAGCTGATCTGTGCCCTTGCTGGTCGGGCATCTCTTGTTGTAGGTTCTGTCAAAATTGATTAATGGTGTTGTCCTTTAACGACATGTCAACCCTTGTGGGTCATTCGTGTCGTCTCTCAAAGAGAAAGGTAGAGATAGCAGATAAGAGAGCGAGGGACAGGGGAGAATAAGGAATATAATGAAATTGAAGAAAACATCCACCCTCTACTCTTACCTACTGCAAAGAAAGTAGGTGCAAGCCAATATTAGTCGAAGCCCCAAGTAATAAAACACACGAAACTTTCGCCTCACTCAACCATCCGAACAATCCTTAAAGGAAGTCCTCTTAGAGCAAGTTTTTTAATTATTTATGCTTATTTTTATTATTTTTATTATTATTATTATTATTATCTCTCTTGTCGTTTTTGCTAATCATCCTTGTGTGTTTGTGAATGTTTGTTTGCGATCTGCCTACGATATTCCATATCTATACAGATAAATTACCCAACCTATTTTCATTCTGTCAAACAGAGCATGTTCAAGTGCAAATATTAATTGTTTTCAGCAAAAATATGAAATGCAGATGCATTGCAAGGAGTTTACTTACCAATCATTTTGATCTGTATTGCAAATTTTCCTAATTTCTAGTTCAAAGTAAGCGTAAAAACAATTTTTCTTGAGAGCTCTATAACAACGTGCCAAACACAGATTTGCAAATGGCGTCTTTGACGACGGTCTCCTGGTAACGTGACGTTACGCCGGAAGTTGAAGACGTTACTTCCGGTGATACCGCTCAGGAATACAACACAATTCTATTCTAGTTAATATAAGTCGGGGCATGACAATCCCCGCAAAGCGGAAAGTGAAATGACTGACTCGGTAGATAGATAGATAGATAGATAGATAGATAGATAGATAGATAGATAGATAGATAGATAGATAGATAGATAGATAGATAGATAGATAGATAGATAGATAGATAGATAGATAGATAGATAGATAGATAGATAGATAGATAGATAGATAGATAGATAGATAGATAGATAGATAGATAGATAGATAGATAGATAGATAGATAGATAGATAGATAGATAGATAGATAGATAGATAGATAGATAGATAGATAGATAGATAGATAGATGGATGGATGGATGGATGGATGGATGGATGGATGGATGGATGGATGGATGGATGGATGGATGGGGATGGATGGATGGATGGATGGATGGATGGATGGATGGATGGATGGACGGACGGACGGACGGACGGGCGGGCGGGCGGGCGGGCGGGCGGGCGGGCGGGCGGGCGGACGGACGGACGGACGGACGGACGGACAGACAGACAGACAGACAGACAGACAGACAGATAGACAGATAGATAGATAGATAGATAGATAGATAGATAGATAGATAGATAGATAGATAGATAGATAGATAGATAGATAGACGACAGACAGACAGACAGACAAACGCCAGACAGACAAATAGATAGAAACATGTAGATAGACAGATAGATAGATAGATAGATAGATAGATAGATAGATAGATAGATAGATAGATAGATAGATAGATAGATAGATAGATAGATAGATAGATAGATAGGTGGATAGATGGATGGATGGATAGATAGATAGATAGATAGATAGATAGATAGATAGATAGATAGATAGATAGATAGATAGATAGATAGATAGATAGATAGATAGATAGATAGATAGATAGATAGATAGATAGATAGATAGATAGATAGATGGATGGATGGATGGATGGATGGATGGATGGATGGATGGATGGATGGATGGATGGATGGATGGATGGATGGATGGATGGATGGATGGATAGATAGATAGATAGATAGATAGATAGATAGATAGATAGATAGATAGATAGATAGATAGATAGATAGATAGATAGATAGATAGATAGATAGATAGATAGATAGATAGATAGATAGATAGATAGATAGACGGACGGGCGGACGGACGGACGGACATCCGAACGGGCAATACATGATCCCCTCTTTTCCTTTGAAAAGCGCGGGGATAATCACTTGTGATTTGTCCCCTTTACTACTGACATCAGGGCTCCCGCCAATCATGGCTTGTGGAAATAGATAAGGCTGCATGGTGCTTCGACCCAGGGCTGAAACCAACCGCACATGAGTATTGGAGAAAACCACTTAGGAGTTCTAAGCCTGACACCTCTATATCTCTGTATAGATCAACGGGAAAGGTTTTGGATACGAACGTCACAGGGTAAGCAAATGTATAACCGTGTCGTGGCTCCTCAGTAAAACGTGTAGACGGAGCTTTGCACCATCGGGTAGGCGTTTGCTTAAAACATGTGAGTTTAAATGCATTTGCCTAGTCATTACTTTATAAAATTTGCTTGTTTAATAGAGGAGACCGCCACGACCGGGTTTATTGTAGTCTTCGCTTATAAGTCTTTGGATGATCCCGAGGCTACCTAAGGTTCATACGGTCAGCCAAGACCCTGATCAGATTGTGCAAGCGCAGGCTAATCAGAGTCTTTGCCGTTTGCACAGGAATGCTTGCACAAGACCAGGGCATCACAAAGTCTACAATATCAATCCATTGCGCGTCTGACTTGTGATCGGGAGGTCGCGGGTTCGATACCTAGTGGGTCAGCAACATTCACCTTGAGGTCTTTCTCCCTCTTCTACTGGTACAACAAGGGCAGCTTCTGGCGAAATACAGTAAAATTTCGCTATTAAGAATACCTAAAATTAAGTCAAAATCTGTTTTTAAAAGCTTATTGAGAAGGTTTCAGTTATTCTGTCTTTGTTTTTGTTTTCTTCTTCAACACCTAGTGTGTTCTTATAAACTACCTTTGGAACTGGTCAAAAAGTGGTCTTAAAGACCATTTCTGAACAGTCTCAGAGGTGGTCTTAATATAGGCACTTTACTGTAATTTAACCGCTTATGTATAAGCTAGCATAGAAAAGGTGAAGTTCGGTAAACTAACCCGCTTATATAGTGTTGACTGGGCCGTTAACCTCCTAACAAACCAACTGCATGTAAACAAACGAAAAATTCTGATATAAGAAGTAATTTATTTCAGAAATTGAACATTGAATACCATGGCTTGATTCCAAATACTGGCGCATCATTGAAAGCGTGGGTGTGTGAATTCGGGTTTAACGTCGCTTTCAACAATTTTTCAGTCATATCATGTCGGTGTCTGGTTGCGACAGGGAGTTCAATGCTCACTGTTATAGTGCTGCCTCACTGAAGTATCATGTCCCAGACACATTACATGATACCGCACCCAGTCACATTATCCTGATACTGGGTCGACCAGTCCTAGCTCTACCCCGTAAATCTGAGTGCCAAGCGAGGAGCAGCTAGTACCATTTTTAACGACTTTGGTATGTCGCGGCCCGGGATCGAACCCGTGACCTCCCGTTCCCCGGAGCGGACACTCTCCCAACTGAGCTATCGGGGCCGGTACATCATTGAAAGCGCTTGACCGCTTAATGAACCCAGTAACTGTAGAGGAGACAAACTATATTTGTGACTCTATAACTCTCTCAACCTAAGATAATTTGGAATGCTCATTATTATTTCATACCATTTCATCACATTCATCTCGATTTGCATTGTTAATTATCGCATATTGTATACATGCCTTGGAGGATACCGCCTGTTATGTCGGTTTTCTAAATAAATCTTGTATCTTAAATTACAGCAAAACAGTGTCCGCTTGGCTCCTGAGAAGAGGCCACGCTTGCCGCTCTCGGGATAGCGTGAATGCAAAGGAATACTTTTGTTAGACCAGTCTGCTCAGATACGCAGATTGATCTGTGCCCTTGCTGGTCGGGAAGGTCTTCTTGTAGGTTCTGTCAAAATTGATTGATTGTGAAACCAATAGGGTTTATAAGTATAGACGGTCCGACTCGCACCGCTTTACCTAGACAGGCTTAGGTCATCTAAGCTGTTTACCTGTACTCTTGTGCGGTCGGATTTCAGCTCTGCATGGAAGCATCATGCAGCCTTTCTATTTCTTTAAGCCCAGAGTGAGTGAGATTTTTAATTTTACGTCTCACCAACAGCGAAGGCCATACGGAGACGAGACCTCGGTTTAAAGACTCATCCAAAAGTCTGAAGAATGAAGCCCAGGATCGATCCTGCGATCCCTGGTTTACAAGGCGAGTAGCATAACCACTGCACCACGGATGCTTCTAAGGGACAGGGGGGAATAAGGAACATAATGTGTTTTGTGTGTTTGTGCATGATGCGCCATCTGCCGATGATTTTTCCATATCTATGCAGATAAATTACCCCACCTATTTTCATTCTGCCAGAGAGGACATGTCCAAGTGCCAATTTTAATTGTTTTCAGCAATAAAATGCATTCAAGATCCGTTTAGAGCGTTTTATTTATTTATTTATTTATGTTTATTTTTATTTTTGTTATTTATTATTATTATCATTACTATTATTATTATTATTATTATCTCTCTTCTCGTTTTTGCTAATCATCTTTGTGTGTTTGTGAATGACGCGCCATCTGTTGTTGTTGTTGTTGATCTTTAAGCAATATCATGCTGCTTATGGCCTCATTGTGCTTTTCTTCTTCTCATATGTGCCAAAACTCGTTGTGCTGTATACTAATGTTGCTCGTGTCCATGCGTAACTCAGCTTAAATTTTGAAAATTAATTAAACCTATTAGTGCACTTTATTCCATACCTATGCAGATAAATTACCCCACCTGTTTTCATTCTGTCAAACAGGGCATGTTCAAGTGCAAATATTAATTGTTTTCAGCAATATTATGTGATGCAGATGCATTGCAAGGAGTTTACTTACCAATCATTTTTATTTGTATTGCAAATTTGAGGTTTAACGTCCCCGTCAACACTGTAAAGGTCATTTTGTGGGACTTTTACCCGATATTGAGATGAAATGGCATCCCAAACCCTGTTGCCCAATGAAACCAAAAGGGTTTATTAGCCTCGCACCGCGGTTCCTGGACAGGCTTTGATCCTCTAAGCGGTTTACCATTACTATTGTGCGGGCCGGATTCAGCTCTGCGTGGAAGCATCATGCAGCCCATATATTTCTTCAAGCCCCTATGGGTTATTACGAATCTATGTAAAACAGCTCAGAGATGGGGGCTACACTTAACGGAATGAATTTGCTCCCGCTGAAGAAATAAAAACATTCCCCCATACACTGACCTACTGCAAAGACAGCAACTAGCCAATATTAGTTGAACGTCCCAGTAAAGTAATATATACGGCACCTTCGTCTCACCCTACCACCTCAACATTCCTTAAAGAACGTACTTTAGTTACTTGCTATATTTATTTAAGCTGTGTTTGTTTGTTTGTTTGTTTTCTTTCTTTCTTTCTACTTATACTGCGATCGGTCACATTTGACCATTACTCGCAGGTGTACATTACATACACTCCAGGTTGCAGGGTTGAAAGCCTACACAGTAATCATGTAACTATATATGGTAGGGGTCTTTAACCTGCACAGGAGATGAATCTTCTTGCACAGGGGGCCTCCAGTTAACGTCCCGAGGGTTAAGAGGAGTCTTCATTTCATGATTTTGTTAACCTGATGTATGCTTGTTGGAGAAAAATATAAGTACTAATTTTTTCCGAAAAAAAAAATTATATATTTTGACATTTGCGATAGTTTAGGCAATTGGGGATTTCTAAAACTGGGTGGCCTTTCTTGTAGGTTTTGTCATGCACTGTAGTACACGTGTCAGTCACAATAATTCTTTTCTGGGTTTTGTTTTACGGCCTTTTCAAGATTATTTCACTTATAACGAGCCGATCGATAATCGGAGGTTGGTGTGAACAAAAGTACCTGGAGAAAACCACCAGAACTTCCGTTGCAGAACTTGGCGTCTCATATGTGACCCGAGCGAGGCTCGAACCACAGCGTTTAGAGACCTTATTTATAAACAGTCATCGTTCTTATCCTTTAGGCCGACGGAGGCCCCAAGAAGTCCTCTTTTCAAAATTACACTACATATATATGCCTGTGTTGAATTGACAGGAATGTTTCTCGGAAGTTACAAAAGTTGTCTTCTTTGTAAAAAGTAAAAGAGCCGGAAAATATATTAAGTGTATCATTCCCTTAAGGGGAATAGGAACACCTTCAGGGGAGGCGACTCCTGCAAAAGTATTTTGTCTCCAATGTCAATAAGGGTCAACTCTGCTCCTGAGGAGCAAAGTCTTTCCTTTAAAAGTAGACCCCTTTTGCAGTGGGACAGGGCTTATAGAAAAGCGAACAGGAAGTTATGAAAGTTGTCTCCCTTTGAAAAATAGCGGAAAATCTGCCAGATGTTTCCATCCCCTTAAATAGTCATCTAAGAATTCTACAAGTGCCCATTTTCATAACAACATATTGTTTTTAAGTGGAAGAATCATGCGTATTATTACGAAATAGTGATTTTATTGTATAGGTCTGTAAACCATATTTCTGAATTCTACAAGTGCCCAATTTCATCACAACATATTTTTTTTTCATGTTTACGATTACGAAATCATGATCCGGAATTCTGTTTCTGATTCCGGTAAATAAAACGCGCCCCTAATCTAATTCCTAAACATTTTATTGTATAGGTATGTAAACTTTACCCCTGGATACAGCAAATAGCAACCATCAACGGAAAATGTTTTAGGTAGGAATGCCACAGGTTAAGCAAATGTACCACCATGTCGAAGCTCGAGCCGAGGCTCCTGAGAATAAGCCAGAGACTAATATGCACCACCGGGTTGGCGCTTGCTTAAAACAGGTGAGCGTTCATGCATTTGCCTTTTCCATGAAATGAATGCAAGCTAGCTTTATACAATTTGCTTGTTTAATAGAGGAGACCATCATGACAGGTAGTCATTCCTTATCTCTTTGGCTAGTCCGGACATTACACAAGGATATGCGGACAGTGAAGACTCTGATCAGACTATACAAGCGCAGTACAATCACATTCTTCCCTATATACAGAGGAATGTTTGCAGGACTAGATTGCGCGTCTGATTTGTCTTCGGGGGTCTCGTGTTGGATACCTGTCACGTCAGCAATATTTTTTCATGGTGATTGACTATGAGAATTAGTCTACTTTTGTTGTTGTTGTTGGTGGTGGTGGTGGTGGTCGTCGTGATGTTTCTCTCCCTTTAGCTGACTCAAGAAGGGCAGATTCAAGCGAATTAATTTACACTGTTAAGCTCTCACAAGAAAGGTGAAGTTCGGTAATCTGACCTGCTCAATTTGATCAAACTAGTGTTGACTAGGCCGTTAACTTCCAAACAAACAAACTAATTGTAAACTAACTCAGGAAGTTATCGCAAACAGTGTCAGCTTGCTTACTGTGAAGAGACAAAGCTTGCCGATCTCGGAGTAGCGTGAATGAAATAGGAGATTTTTGTAAAACAAGACTGCGCAGATGTGCAGGCTAATCTGTGCCTTTGCTGGTCGGGCAGGTCTTCTTGTAGGTTCTGTCATGAATTGGCTCACACGAATACAATCCTAATCAAAGCACAGAGAGTATACATATCGGTGGGCCGATTGTCTCTGAGGGTAGACTGGGAAAACAGTCCTGGACTGAAACTGAAGCCGTTTCTTTTAACCAGCAGTTCCAGTTTAAAGCAAACAGCGTAGACCCTGATCAGACATTGCGTTTTGCGGCGCCTGAGTCTTAAATTCCAGTACTGTAAGCTTGTTTTAAGCAAGCAGTGTAGACCCTTGTCAGACGCCGCGTTCTGCGGCGTCTGATCAGGGTCAACACTGCTTGCCAAGCCCAACCTATGATTGCAGCCCAGTTTTTATTGATAATCCTATTACGCTACACGCTGCCCATTAACGCTGTTATTTTCTATAAATAAGTTACCTGGAATTCCTACAAATCAATGATAGTCACGTAGACTTTAGCACCAAAGAGTTTCTATGCTTAGGCATTTTGGTCGTCTGATAAACAATCGACCTAAAGGTCGAGTGATAAACAATTGACCCAAAATTGATTGATAGTGTTGAGTGTTTGAAAACACATCAACCATCGTAAGTCCTTTTGTGTCGTCTCCAAGAGAAAGGTAGAAAGGTGGAGCGCTTTGGAGCAGTTATAGCGCATCAGATTTGCGATCGAGAGGTTGCGGGTTCGATCCTCACGCTGACCAAAGTGTTGTGTCCACCCAGGAAGTCCTGCTCGTAGTGCCCAAATATGACCGACTCAGTATATGAAGATAGAAGATAGAGATATACATGTTGATGTGAGCAATAACAGGAGAAAAAAGAAAAGAAAAGGAAGAGATAGTAGCGGACATGAAAGACAGGGACAGGGGAGAACGGGGAAAACGGGAAATGATGAAAATGAAGAAACCCAAGAAATAAAATCATTCCCCATCTACTCTGACCCATCGATAAATATTAGCTGGACGCCCAAGTGACCTAAGATACCGGCTTCGCCTCACCCTACAACCCCAACACTCCTTAAATAATATTCTTCAAGAGCAAATGATTACTTTAGGTAGGCCTTCTTGCATTATTTATTTATTTATTTATTTTCTTACTTATTTATTTATTTATTTATTTATTTATTTTTATTTATTTGCTTGGTTCCTTTGTTTTAATGCCCCCACCCCAGAATCTTTGATGGGGGGGGGGGGGGCATAAAGTATTTGCCCTGTCTGTCTGTTTGTTTGTTTGTCTGTCCTCTGTCTATTTGTTTGTTTGTCTGTCTGTACGTCACAAAAAGCTTTAACCTTGATCATAACTTCAAAAGTATTTGACCTAGCCCCCTGAAACTTCGCACACTTACTCACCATCACAAGGGCTGCATTCTGACCAGCGGCCATAAACCTGTTGCCATTTTTGGCTGAATTATCTCTCCTTCAAATTTTGCAAAAACTCAGAAATTGGCTCCCGCGGAGGGCATTGGTCACCTTTAGTGACAGCTCTTGTTTCTTGTGGGTTTTTTTTGTTTTGTTTTTTTTTGTGTGTGTGTGTGTGTGTGTGTGTGTTTTTGTTGTTTTTTTTTGTTGTTTGTTTGTTTGTTTTGTTGTTGATGTTGTTGAGATTGTTGTTTCTTTTTAATTGTATTTTTGTTGTCTTTATCACCTGTTGACCATCTGAGTGTATTCATCATTTTTAGTATTCATCATTGTGTGATTTTGCATGCCTCGCCGTCTGCCTGTCCGTTTGGCATTATAATGTTCCGTAGCTAGGCAAATTATCCCACCCATTTTCAGTCTGTCAGAAAGGGCATGTCCAAATGCAAATTTTAACTGTTTTCAGCAGTAAAATGCAATGAAGATGCATTGCAAGGAGTTCACTTACCAATCATTTTGATCTGTATAGCAAATATTCCAAATTTCTCGTTCAATGTAAGCGTTAATACAATTTTTCTTGAGAGCTTTATAACAACGTTGCAAACACAGATTTGCAAATGGCGTCTTTGACAACGGTCTCCTGGTAACGTGACGTTACGCCGGAAGTTGAAGACGTTACTTCCGGTGACACCTTTCAGTATTACTACTCACTTTTATTTCATTCTAGTCAATATATGCCGGTGCATGACAACCCCTACAAGCAGTCGTCTGCAACCAGCGAAATCTGAGGTAGTGTAGACAGACAGACAGACAGACAGGCAGACTGCGGTGGTGATACTTTCATAGTGCGAACACTCTCCGTTGGCATCATTAAGTGAGCCGTCCTTTGGATCGGGATGTTAATTGGAGGGCTCTGTGCAGGGAAAGCAGGTAGAAAGGAAGAAAAGAAAGAAAGAAAGAAAGCTGCAAACTTTACGCAGAGTGTATATAATATTTGTGCCATTTATGACATACAATATACGAGGCCCGATAACCCCAGTCAGGAATTTTTACCCCTCACGGGGACAGGAAAAACCAACTGTTTTTTTTTTTTTTTTTTTTTTTTGTTTTGTTTTTTTGTTGTTTTTTTTTTTGTCTGAATACAATTCGCTTTTTCATTCAGCAACCTACACAAACATTTAATCAAAGCCCATAAGTCACTGCAATTGTTCGATACGACGGAAAATACTGTTAATTTCATACAGAACGATATTGCCTGCTTTTAACTGAGACGATCGCCCCCGCCCATTGGGGCTCGGAGAAATAGATTGTGTTTAATGAGTACTGGTAAACCACTTAGAAGGTCTAAGCCTGCCCAGGCAAAGTGGTGTGAGTTCGACCATTTAAGCCTTTTGCTTTCATTGGGCAACAGGGCTTGATGTGTCATTTCATCTCAGTGTCGGGTGAAAGTAATACACAATTCGGAGCGACGTCTCCGAAATGACCTATATAGTGTTGACGGAGACGTTAAACCTCAATTCAAACAAACATGCTCTCGTACGCATTGCTCAAAATCAGAATTTATTACATTTTTATGTATTCATCTGATATATACGATGGAGCATTAGGGCCAGGTACACTTTTATTTCTTTTGATAGGTATCTCGAAATTTCGACTCAGTATCTCGAAATTTCGACTTACTTTCTCGAAATTTCGACTTAGTAACTCGAAATTTCGACTTAGTATCTCGAAATTTCGACTTATTAACTCAAAATTTCGACTTAGTAACTCGAAATTTCGGCTTAGTATCTCGAAATTTCGACTCAATACCTCGAAATTTCGACATAATAACTTGAAGCTGACTCTGTGATCTGCGATGTGCATTCAACTCTGAATTGGGATTAGCCATACCAGGACTCTTGTTATGGTCAACTCAAAGTTGAAAGAAGACCTCAGATCTCAGAACAAACTTTCCACAACTCCATTAACACGGTTTAAATATGGAGTTTGATATGTTTGCATGTTTAGCGCCAGAAGTCATGCCTCATTTTGAGAACGAACCATTAGCCACTATACCTGTGTGCTAGACCCCGCCGTTGGCTTGGCTAGCTAGAAGCCCGGATTTGAGTCCCCTGGAACATATTTTGGAGAGTATTGGGCGTCGATTACAGAGCATTGAACCCCCCCCCCCACACACACACACACACACACACATACACACACAACCGCACACACACGTGGCTAGAACTGATCAGTCATCAAATTCGACTTCTGACCGATGGGATGAATCGAATGGTCTAGGAATCTGCTGCTCTGCTCTATCAAAATGATACATGTTGAACACTCAACGTATTCTGGTATTAAATACCACATTTTCTGGCCGTTTGTTGCTTTGTTATGTTAGTCATGGTGTTTGTGTTGCATAGTTTACCATCTTTGGGGTCGATGTCGCCTCAGCATACCTTATACCAATACGTCGAAACACCCGGAAATGGCAATTGGCGTGATTCACGGTGTTAGTCATGGTGTTTGTGTTGCATAGTTTACCATCTTTGGGGTCGATGTTTTATCATTCGACCCAAAGTAACTAGCTACAGAAGCTTCTCGCCTGCTATTGTCCATGTGACTATCTCTGACCATGTACACCATGAAGGTACCGGTTATTTAATGAAGCTCTGTTCTGCGGCGTCTTATCAGGGTCTACACTGTTTGCAATGTCCATGTTCACCGGTCCAGTCTACATGGCGCAATGACGTCACAAGAAAAGACTAGCGGTGCTTTAAATAAATGGTACATGGATTTTGAACATGGCCAATGATAGTCACGTGGACAATAGAAGGCGTGAAGCTTCTGTAGTTAGTAACTTTTAATCAGTTGATAATTAATCGACTCAAGCGCGGCGTCTGATCAGGATCTACACGTTTCGCTTAAAGTCTAGGAATTTAAAGGTTTAACGAAACATGTACCAATCCACACTCGAAGACAATCGACCCGCCAGTGCTGTCAGTGCTTTGATCTATAAATGCATTTTATGAGATAGTTTGATACCGAAACCTATGGAAGCGTATTGGTTCCCTCCTTGTCTTGTTTTCTCGGTATTCTGTTTTTGCCGTAAAACTGTGTAAAGATACGGTTATTACAACAAAATGTTAGCCGCAATTATTAGATAATTACCACGATAACACGTTATATTTATTCCGTTATATATGCCATCTCGTTGTAAAAAAATCGTGTTATATCTTTATAACGTAAAACTTATATGGTGTATTGCGTTGTCCAAACATCCAGTATTGTATTATCGCACCTTAATTTCACAGCGAAATGTGAAAAGTTATTGCAGCAAGCGAAATGAATATCTTAATATTCAAGCTATTTAAGTCGTAATCTCTCATGTGAACGATCAGAATTGGCGGGACTGGTGGTGTGGAGGTTTTCGGTAGCAGAATAATGGCCTCCTCCATTCATATTCCATTTGTAACCAGGAATCGTGGGTTCGATTCCGGGCTTCACCAGACTTCCGGGTGAGTCTAAACCGGAGGTCCCGCCTGAATATAACCATAGTTGTTGATGGGGCACAAACTCAAACAGACCTGCCTACTACCTACCTACCTACCTACCTACCTACCTTACTACCGGCCTCTTTGAATAGAAAAAAAAAAAGAGAAAAAAAAATAATTAATTTCCCTTTCCTCTTTTACATCACTCCTATTGGATTTAACGACATATCAACACTAATGGGTCATTTTGTTTTGTCATCCAGAGAAACGGAGAAACGAGATAGAATAGATAATAAAGATGAACGAGAGGGACAGGGAAGAAATATGAAAAATAAATAAATAAATAAATAAATAAATAAGAAAGTGAAGAAGCCTAAGAAACAAAATATTCCCCTCTACCCTAACCTGCTACAAGGACAGCAGGCTTATTTTTGTTTATATGGCTTGTCTTTGAGTGTGTGTATCGCGTATATTATTTTGTTTTGGATAGCCAATTGTGGGAAAGTAACCGTCCTTTTGGCTTTCCGCTATTGATGTATCCATTAGGGTCTGTTGTTTCATGTTTGTGTTTCTTTCCCGTTGATGTCTCTGATGGGAGCTGTGCGTTAATTGTATCGATTCCAGATCATTGCCTTCACTTCTGTTTTGTCCCACTGTAGAGCCAATATCAGTTAGACGCCCATTCACGTCAGATTTTAAAAGGCGTGTTGAAAATTTTATATTTCTGGCAGGTTTTGAAATTTACTAAAATTTCTGGACTGATGGCCGATTTCTCCTTGTTGTTGATGGGAGTCTGAATGAGCCGCCATTATTGTGTCCCACTGTGTGACGTCACTTATTATCGCCGATATTCCTTATGACGACAAAATTTTTGCGATAGTGAGAAAATTTTATTGTATATTACAGCAAAATAAGACGACATCGTGACTTTTAAGAAGAATGCCGAAAAAAAAATCTTCGCTTTAACAAAGCAACTGTCTATAAGAAACAGTTTTTGTCTGGCCGGTTGTGGATACCTCTCCCAAAAGATACTCTATGGGAAAGAGATCTGAGGAGAAAGGCTGGCTAGTCCAGTACATGAATTCCATTGACTTGAAATTTTTGGGCAAGAACAGCACTATGAGTCGCGCGTAATCCTACTGGATAATATATCCCGGATTCTGAGCGTAAGGCCGAAGCACTTGATCGATGTAACGTCTCGCTCTTCAGTTCACGTCTCAGCCATGATCTTGAACGTTCTTACTGACATTAAGCTGCGTTCGCTAACTGCATGCAATATCACGCCACACAAATTCGCTTGTTCCATCCGATATGTCACGCTCTATTACGCACGCGTCGCCTCAGCATACCTTATACCAATACGTCGAAACACCCGGAAATGGCAATTGGCGTGATTCACGGTGAAATGCGATTTGTCACTGAAACGCATATCACGTCAGTCGCTTAGACGCCAATTTACGTATTTCATACACCAGCGTAAGTGTTCCGTACTGTGTCGACGCGTTAACTTTGGTCATGACAGAGGGCGTCTAGCTCTCAAAGGGCGACGAACAGTGTCTGCTTATTAGTCGGTAGTTGAGACCCCTTGTTTATCTACAGGCACATTGTTTCGCATATGGGTCTGACGGATGAATCGATCTTGACATACTGACTGTCGGTCTTCCGCTACGTCGACGTTCACTAGCGTCTGTATATAGTAACATGACGCTACAATAGACGGCAGATAACACACATGTGCCATCATCCGCTTTCCGACCAAGGCGCACGCCTACGATCCTTTAATGAAAAATGTTGCAATACGCTCTCACTTAATGCTTTTTGAGAACAAATTTCAGTTTCTTCTTTTCTATGCACGACCTTACATTACACATCAAAAATTTGATCCTGAACATGTAGTCTCTATCTGTACTGGTGTGAAGATGGTGCATAATATCGACGTGGCGGGACTGGTAACCAGACGCCACGGTTGATTGATTTAACCTTTTTAGCTTAAGGGCATGGTGCCTAAGCGTGTTATAATCATGCAATTGTTTGGTTTCAGAATCAAAGCACTGAGTGTGTTGGTGGGGTGTGAAGTTAGGGTAACAGTCCTGGGCTGAGATTTACATTGTTTCATTTAACTCTGAAATTCCAAACACTAATGATAAGAAGACGCGTTCTGCAGCGTCCTATCTTGGTCTACACTGTTTGCCAAGCTCACCCTATGATTTCAGGATAACCATCTTCAGTCTTATTGAAAACCCTGGTCTCACTGCGGCTATTTTCTACAAGAAAAAAGGTTATTCTGACAAGTGAGTGATAGTCATGAAGACGTTAGCACTGAAGCGCTTTTCTTATTAGCAACTTCGGGTCCAATGCCAAACAATCAACCCAAACATGGCCGCGTCGTTTGTCAGTGTTGGGTTCATGTAAGAGTTATCTGTAAATTCTGCACTTGAATAAAATGTTTGATCCGGCAAACAATGTAGACCCAGACAAACGCCGCAGAACACGGTGCTGATCTTGTTCTACACTTTTAGCATTAGTTACAAACATCTTAAGTTTCAACGAATCAGTCCAAGTTTCCGTTCATGACCAGGCTGCATTCAGACCATCGGCATGAGTGTTGTCAGTGCTTTGATTTATTCACTCTTTGTGTTTCTGAAGTGCACTCTTCTATCACTGAAGTTAGGCTCGTTCATACTGCTAAATATGGCACCTAAAATTATACCACAGGACCTGCACTGTTTGCATAAGTATCTGTACCATATTCCAGGGTTGAAAGGGACAGCCGTTCTTTCCAATTTCTCCACGCAAAGTCTAATATACACCTTAGTTGTAACTGACCTAGACTTGACCTCGAAAGTCAGAAAATCCACTAATATTCTTGTCTGGAGCTAAAATGGTTCAGCAGCAGGCTGGTCGATCTTTACGGATTAAATATTGACAGCACTTGTAGAAAACAGTGTAAATCCTGAGCAGACGGCTGAGCAGACGCCGCATTGATCTGGGTATACATTATGCAGCTGATTCATAAGACATGCTGAATCGATTCTCTGAAAGGTAAGATAAAATCGTCAAGTCGTCTGCTTCAAAAGTTTGTATTGCGCTAATAGGATAACTAATACGCTTGTACAATTTTGATTACTGCGCCAAACCGGACTACATTTTGTGCGGACTCATATTTCTATGGCTGTCAAAGCCGGAAGAATCCGGTCTTACTTTAAAACACGCGGGATAGCTAGAAACGACAGATTGAATCTGTCATTAAAAATGATACGGAATAAATCGAATTTCAAACCTCATACTCCAAACTGCAAGCCAGCTTCATATACTTTCCATTCAGTTGGCTTTTTCTCTCATCATAAGGGGTAATATTCCTGTAAGGGGTAATCAGGCCTCGTAAGTCGTTAATAGCATAAATATTCAAGCCCATGAAACAAATCTTGCGAAATTCAGTAGCTTATGTATCACATTGAAGTAGTTCGAAATACGTCTTATTTTACATGTTAGATAAGTTTTGCCTACCCCGGGAAGCTGGAAATACCTTCATTCGGCACTAGAAAATAGATCAAACTAGAAATATCTAACTACTGTCCCCCGGGATAAATTAAATTAAAAATCGACCGCTTTCGTTTTCATGTCCACACCTATCTTTTCTGGTACAGATATGAACGTTGTTCTCGTCCCCGTCTATCGGGGCTTGGAGAAATAGATTGGCTGCATGGTGCTTCCACGTAGAGCTGAAACTGACCGCACATGAGTACTGGTAAACCGCATACGACTAACCATGCCCAAGCAAAGTGGTGTGAGTAAGGCCGTTCAATGGATTTAAGCCTGCTGGTTCCATTGGGTGGCGGGCTTGAGATGTCATTTCAACTCAAAGTCGGATAAAAGTCCAAAAAATCTGAAGCAACGTCTCCAAAATTACAGAAATAGTGTTGACGGGGACGTTAAACCTCAATTCACACAAATAAAAAAATAAATGTGTTCAGAATAGCTTTGCCTGATTTTTCAAAATATGTTTACAAAGTTGACTAAAAACCATAAATCGGGAACACTCACCTGTTTGTTGACATTTTGAGGCCTCGTAAGTTCCCGTAAGGACTGTGAGTGCCTGGAAATTCATCCGTGTCAACGCCTGCCGCGATGCGCGTCTGACTGTTATTCAATGGGTCGTGTGATCGATACCTCCGAAACCTTCATATATGTCGGCTGCGCGTCTGACTTGTGAAGGTCGCGGGAGGTCGCGAGTTCGATTCTTGCCGGGTCTGCAATATTCTTTGGTTGATTCGGCCCCGCCCGTCGGGGCTTGAAGAAATAAATGGGCTGCATGATGCTTCCACGCAGAGCTGAATCCGACCGCACACGAATACTGGTAAACCGCTTAGAGGATCTAAGACTGTCCAGGCAATGCGGTCCATGCTTATAAGCCCTATTGGTTTCATAGGGCGACAGGGCTTAAGATGTCATTTCATCTGAATGTCGGGTAAAAGTCCCACAACATTCAGAGGCAAATAGCTCAAACCTTTTTAAGATATCTTTCTTACAAGCTTAAAATTCTCCAATTTTCAAAGGGTCACAACTCATGGAAACATATCTGGATATTTGTTTAGTATCAATATAATAGCTCAAATGTTTTTGAGATATCTTGCTTACAAAATTTCATTGCAACATTTTGCAAAGGGGCATAACTCAAGAAAGGGGCATGACACTGAAACAAAAAATATGGGTCAACTATTTTTTCATAAGAAATCCATTGATCTATATGAAATTTCAAAAACCTAGCATACATGGTTCAAAACTTATGCTATGCAGAAAAAAAGCGTAACGGACGGATGGACGGAAGGACGGACGAACAAAGCAATATGCCCTCACAACTTCTTCGAAATTGGTGGCATAAAGAAGAGAGAGTAGATGAGATGAAAGACAAGGACAGAGGAGAATGAGGAATATGATGAAAATGAAGAAACTGAATGTTCAATTAAAATAAAATAAAATATTAGATGGACGCCCTAGTCCTGTAAAACAAGACGTTTTTGTTGTTGTTGTTATTGTTTTTTTTTGTTTCCTTTTCCGTTTGTTTGTTGTTTTTATTTGTTGTTGTTGCTTCTATTTTTATTTTTTATTTTATTTTTGTTATCTTTATCACCTGTTGACAATCTGACTGTTCAGTATTGCTGTTGTCGTTTTTACAATTCGTCTCTGTGTGTTTTTGCATGGCTAGCTGCCTGTCCTTTTGGCATTACAATGTTCCGTACCTATGCAGATAAATGTCATTTCATTGAAAATTACCCCACCCGTATTCAGTCTGCCAGAAAGGGAATATTAATAGTATTCAGCAATAAAATGCAATGAAGATGCATTGCAAGGCGTTCACTTACCAATCATTTTGATACGTATAGCAATTTTTCCAAATTTCTCGTTCAAAGTAAGCGCAAATACAATTTTTCTTGAGAGCTCTATAGCAAAGTTGCAAACATAGATTTGCAAATGGCGTCTTTGACCACGTCTCCTGGTAACGTGACCTTACGCCGGAAGTTGAGGACGTTACTTCCGGAAAATCATCTCATCCAAAGAAATTCATCAAACCTCCAAACCTCAGCAATACAATACAATACTATTCTATTCTTTTCCGTGTCAGCCGGTGTCTGACAAACCCTACAGGCAGGCATTTTCAACCAGCGAAGACTGAGGTAATGGCAAACTTGACCGAATCGGAATATAAGAAGATAGATTGCATCTGTGCAGAATAACCAGCTATATTCTAAGATTTCAAAACAGCATTATTCAGAGACTGGTCGAAATTATCTGGTTGTGGGAAACGATCTCTGTCGACACAAGCCGCCTGGGGACCAGTGGTTCCAATAACGCTATTGTAAGTTAACGTTTCATTTTTATATGGCAAATATGTTAATGTTTTGCTTGAAAACGAGAGAAGCTTGCAAAATCTACTAACATTTTCAAGCAAAATTACCTGCGTATGAGATATTGCACTTGCTAGAACAATAAATATTTTGATCACTGTTCAGTTTGTAAACCAAACGATGCTTTGAACAAATGGACCCAGGTCTCCTTTAAGGTTTTGTAATGCACTGGCCGATATATATTATTGTCTAAGCTCAAGTTCATGCGGCATTCACAATAAATTTGCAAGAATATATTGTCAGATTTTGTTAACATGGACTTAGTAGATAATCAACGGTAAATTCTTTTTACAATATATTCGGTGATGGTTCAATCCATGACAATGCCGACTGCGGTAACTCAACCTTATAATGCACACTCTTTCGTCAGAAACTGAGAACTGTCTGGAAGGAAGAGAATCGAACACGCGTCATACTGATATACAGCAGGTCATGTGTTCGATTCTCTTCCTTCCAGACAGTTCTCAGTTTCTGACGAAAGAGTGTGCATTATAAGGTGTACCAATTATGTACAGTATATGCACGCCAAGGGAAAATGTGGTTTGGTAACATGACCGGCTCGATATTTGTTAGGCCGTAAAACTCCAAACAAACAACAAACATAAATAAACATAACGATAACACACCCGTGTACAAAAATGGTGTCCATCTAACTAACATTTTTCAGATGAAAATGTTTGATTTTTTTTATCTCCAATCCGAATATAGATTGTGAGTGCTCCTTAGTTACCCCTCGATGAGGCCGTTCTAACGAGTACCCACAGCAATATAGATTGTGAGAGCTCGTTAGAAGCGCCTCGATGATGCCGTTCTAACGAGTACCCACATCCATATAGATTGTTAGTGCTCGTTAAAAGCGCCTCGATGAGGCGGTTCTAACGAGTACACGCAATCTATTTTTGAGCAAAAATTAAAAAAAAAATGATTACCCCCGTAAACCCCACTTTTCTCCATATAAAGTGGGGTATAGAGGGGTTTTCATTTCAAGATTTTGTTAACCTGATGTATGCTTGCTGAAGAAAAATACACTATTTTTTTCCAGAAAAAAGTACCAAAATATTATATACGCTACGCTACACAAGGATATGCGAACAGCGAAGACCCTGGTCAGACTGTTGGACGCGCGACTGACTGGTAATCGGGAGGACGTGGGTTCGATACCTGCCGGGGTCGGGCCGGCAACATTCCATCGAGGAGATTGATCATGAAATCTTTTCTATGGTCATTCTCTCCCTTCCGCAGATTCAAGAAGGGCAGTTGTCAGTTTCTGGTGAAAGAATGTACACTGTACTGGTTAACCGCTTACGTATAAGCCTACCCAGAGAAAAAGTGTGGATAAGTAAAGCGACCGGCTCAAAAATGACCTAAATAGTGTTGAATGGGCCGTTAGATACAAAGAAACAAACAAACAAAACCTAAAGTAGTCACTTTCTTTCTTTCTACTTGTACTGCGTCGGTCACATTTGACCATTACCGCAGGTGTCATTACATACACTCCAGGTTTGCAGGATGAAAGCCTACACATCATGTAATTACGGTAGGGATCTTAAACCTGCATAGGGGATGGTTCTCCCTCCAGTTAACGTCCCGATCCGAAGGACGGTGCACTTTATGACATTCATCCCTGCAAATGATGCCAATGGAGCGTGCTCGGACACCGAAATTTGATCGCCGCTGGCGGGGATCGAACCCGGGACGTCTAGCATCAGAGTTAAATGCACTAACCACTGAGCTATCACGCTCACATGCTTTTGAAGGACCCTTTAAGGATTATTGGTATGGATGGGTGAGGCGTAGGTGTCATGTATCTTATGTCACTGGGGCGTCCAACTGATATTGGCTAGCAGTTTGTCAATGCCTGCTGTCTTTGCAGATGGTGAGGGTAGAAGGAAATGTTTTTTTGTTTCTTCAGTTTCATCACTTATATCATATTCCTTCTTCTACCCTGTCCCTCTTCTTGTTTCTCTTTTCTCCCTTTCTCTTGGGGACGACACGAAATGAACCATAAGAGTTGACATGTCTTTAAACCCTCACTATCAGTCAATTTCTGGGTCGATTGTTTATCACTCGACCTTTAGGTCGATTGCTTATCAGACGACCAAAATTACTAAGCATATAAATTCTTTAGTCCTAAATTCCACGTGACTATCATTTTGTAGGAAGTCCAGATAACTTATTTAAAGAAAATAGCCACGTGATTGGTCGGCGTGTTGCGTAATAGAGTTATCAATAGACCCAGATCAAAGGCCACAGAACGCCGCGTCTGATCAGGGTACAGACTGCTCACAGTACTGGAATTTAAGGGTCAGACGCCGCAAAACGGAGTGTCTGATCAGGGTCTACGCCGTTTGCTTAAAACTTGAACTGAGGGTTAAATGAAACAGTTATTATAAGTTTGAGTCAAGGACTATTTTCCTAGCTTACCCTCAGAGAAAATCGACCGTCCAATACTCTCCGTGCTTTGATTATGATTGTATTCATGTAAGCCAATACATGACAAACCTATCAGAAAACCCGCCCGTCCAGCAATGGCATAGATTAGCCTGCGCATCTGCGCAGTCTGGTCTTACAAATGTCTACTATTGCATTCACGCTACCCCGAGAGCGGCAAGCTTTGTCTCTTCACAGTAGGTAAGTTGACACTGGTTAACATCTAGTCTTTTTGGAAGTCAACGGCCCAGTTAACACTATTTCGATCAATCTGAGCAGGTCAATTTACCGAGCTTCACCTTTCTTGTGCTAGCTTATAGGTTATCCATAATTAATATTTCGTTGGAGCTGATCTTCTTGAATAATCAGCTACAAGAAAAAAAAATAGAATAGATCTCATAGTCAGTCAGTATGAAAGAATATTGCTGACGCGACAGGTATCGAACACATGATCTCCCGAAGACAAATAAGACACGCAATCCACTGATCTGTATCTGGTCCTACAAGCATATCTCTGCGTACATGGAAGAATATGACCGGACTGAGCTTCTACATCAGATAGATAGATAGATAGATATAGATAGATAGATAGATAGATAGATAGATAGATAGATAGATAGATAGATAGATAGATAGATAGATAGATAGATAGATAGATAAATAGATAGATAGATAGATAGATAGATAGATAGATAGATAGATAGATAGATAGATAGATAGATAGATAGATAGATAGATAGATAGATAGATAGATAGATAGATAGATAGACAGACGACAGACAGACAGATAGATAGCTGGATGGATGGATGGGGTATGATGGGGTGGGGTGGAGTGATGTGGGGTAGGTGTGTGTGTGTGTGTGTGTGTGTGTGTGTGTGTGTGTGTGTGTGTGTGTGTGTGTGTGTGTGTGTGTGTGTGTGTGTGTGTGTGTGTGAGTGTGTGCGTGTGTGTGTGTGTGTTTGTGTGAATTCTGGTTTGACGCCGCTTTCAACAATTTTTCAGTCATATCACGACGGTGTCTGGTTGCGACAGGGAGCTCAATGCTCACTTTTATAGTGCTGCCTCACTGAAGTATCATGTCCCAGACACATTACATGATACCACACCCAGTAACATTATCCTGACACTGGGTCGACCAGTCCTAGCTCTACCCCGTGAATCTGAGTGCCAAGCGAGGAGCAGCTTGTACTATTTTTAACGACTTTGGATCGAACCCGTGACCTCCCGTTCCCCGGAGCAGACACTCTACCAACTGAGCTATGGGGTGGGGTAGGTAGGTAGATAGGTAGGTAGGTAGGTGGGTAGGTAATTCCGACGCCTGAAAAAACCCTCTTAGCAGACATGTGCGACCAGCGAAGTCTTAACCACTAGGCCACGGAGGCCCGTAACCAGCGAAGTCTGAGGTAATGGCAAATTGAGGTAATGCAAAATACGACAGGATATCTGCCCAGCATCCTCTCTCAGCCCCTTAAGTTTCAAGACAATGCCTCGCATAGTTTTTGAGATACAGTAGAACTTCGATGGCTCGAACACCGATGGCTCGTTTACCATGGATGTGTCGAACCCATTCTTGAGCCCCTAGCGAAATCCTCTACATAAGACATAGTGGGGGATAATTGAGGAGAGTTTAGTCTTTTATCCTGCAAATGTATGCTGTGTGTACTCATTAGAATCGCCTCGATGAGGCGATTCTAATGAGTATACACAGCATACATTTTCATCAGAGAACACCGAAAATATATCTAAAAGTATCTCGTTATGCCTGCTGACAGTCACCTCAGTGGCTCGAACTACCCCAATCTCGAACAGATTTTCGAGGTCCCAAAGGTGTTCGAGCCATTGAAGTTCGACTGTATTTAGCTTACAATGTTTAAATGCCCAAATTTACATAGGGCCATAAAGGGCCATAGCTCAAGGACAAAAATTAGGGATTTTTCCAAAAGTAGATAAGGCCATCTATTTACCATTCCCTATCAGTTTGTAAAGTTTCAAGGCAATAACTTAAAAAAAAAAACAACAAAAAAAAAACAGGTCTTTAGATACCTTGCTAATAAGGTTAAATTTTCAAACTCAAGAAAACTTTACAGATTTTGTTTTTCAAAAGAGAGTCATGTTATTTACTTATCATTCTCTATCAGTCTGTCAAGTTTCAAGGCAATATCTCAAACAGCTTTTGAGATAATTTGCTTACAAGATTAAAATGATAAATTGTTCAATAGGCCATAACTCAAGAAGAAAATTTTGATTTTTTTTTCAAAACTTAATCAGGTCATCTACTTATCATCCTCTATCAGCCTGTCAAATTTCAAGACAATAGCTCAAACTGTTTCAGAGTTATTTTGTTTATAAACTTATAAAGCCTAAAATTGCCAGAGCCAAAACTCAAAAATAAAATTCTTTTTTTTTTTTTTTTTTCAAAAGTTGACCACGTCCTCCGTCCTCCACTCACCGTCACCTGTCAGTCTGTAAAGTTTCATGGCAAACAGCTCATACGTTTTTAAGATATCTTTCTGACAAGCTTAAACTGCTCAAATTTTCAATGAAACATATTTGGATTTTTTTAAGTCATAAAGTTCATCTACACATCACCTCTATCAGCAGATTTAGTATCAATATAATAGCTCAAATGGTTTTGAGATATCTTGCTTACAAAATTTCATTGCAACATTTTGCAAAGGGGCATAACTCCAGAAAGTGGAATAACACTGATAACAAAAATATGGGTCAACTATTTTTTCATAAGAAATCCATATATGAAATTTCAAAAACCTAGCATACATGGTTCAAAACTTCTGCTATGCAGAAAAAGCGTAACGGGCGGATTGACAGAAGGACGAACGAACAAAGCAATATGCCCTCACAACTTCTTCGAAATTGGGGGCATAAAGAAATGAGAGTAGATGAGATATAAGAGAGGGACAGAAGAGAATGAGGAATGTGACGAAAATAATGAAACTGAAGAAACTGAATGTTCAATTAAAATAAAATAAAATATTAGATGGACGCCCTAGCCCTTTATTTATTTATTCATTTATTTATTTATTTATTTATTTACTTATTTATTTTGAAAGAAAGAAATATCAAAGTACACAACCAAGACCTTAAGTCCACAGCATACAAAACTCTTGTCCGACCGCAATTGGAATATGCTTCCAGTGTCTGGTCACCCCATATAGCTACAGATATCTACAAACTCGAATCTGTCCAACGCAGAGCTGCCAGGTGGGCCACACGAGACTATAGGTACACATCAAGTGTTACAGCTATGCTTGGAAAACTCCAATGGCGTCCACTAGATCAGGGACGCATCGATAATTGCCTTATTATGCTATACAAGGTCACCCATGACCTTGTTGCAATCCCCGTCTCAGATTACCTCACACCAAATCGCAGAGAGTCGAAATTTATCCACCCTTTGTCATACAAGCAAACCCCACCAGACCAACTATCATAAGTATAGCTTCTTTACAAGATTAGTTATACACTGGAACGCTCTCCCAACCTGCATTGTCTTGCTACCAACCTTGGCACAGTTCTGTCATGCTATCTGCCGGGTGGTGCATGTGTCCCCCTAAAGTCAACAGATTCTGTTTTATCTTTTAACTATACTTACTTTCTTTTCTCACTGTAAAACCTCATTTCACTTACTTTGCTTACCTTTTATTTCAGCTTACCCCCTTTAGCACTTGGTATACCGGATACCCTTCTGTTGTCCACTTATGAGGTTAAGAAGTATCGGAAGAAAGAAAGACAGTTTGTTTGTTATTTTATTTGTTGTTGTTGCATTTGTTGTTATTTTTATTTTCTTTTAGCTATGTTGACCATCTGACTGTTCAGTATTGCTGTTGTCGTTTTTACAATTCGTCTTTGTGTGTTTTTGCATGGCATGCTATCTGCATGTCCGTTTGGCATGTTCCGTACCTATGCAGATAAATTACCCCACCCATATTCAGTCTGCCAGAAAGGGCATGTCCAAATGCAAATTTAAATAGTTTTCAGCAACAAAATGCAATAAAGATGCATTGCAAGGAGTTCACTTACCAATCATTTTGATCTGTATGTTAATTATTTCAATTTTTTCGTTCAATGTAAGCGTAATACAAGTTTTCTTGAGAGTTCTATAACAACGTTGCAAACACAGATTTGCAAATGGCGTCTTTGACGACGGTCTCCTGGTAACGTGACGTTACGCCGGAAGTTGAGGACGTTACTTCCGGAAATTCATCTCAGCAATACAACACAATTCTATTCTATTCTTTTCCATGTAAGCCGGTGCCTGACAAACCCTACAAGCAGGCATTTTTACCCAGCGAAGACTGGGTTAATGGTAAATTTGACCGAATCGGAATATAGGAATATAGACTGCATCTGCGGCCCCCACCCACAGGGACTTGAAGAAATATATAGGCTGCATGATGCTTCCACGCAGAGCTGAATCCGACCCGCACACCAGTACTGGTAAACCGCTTAGAGGATCTAAGCCTGCCCAGGTAAAGCGGTGCGAGTCGGACCGGCCATGCTTATAAACCCTATTGGTTTCATAGTGCGACAGGGCTTGAAATGTCATTTCATCTCAATGTTTGGTAAAAGTCCCACAAAATTGGAAGCAACGTCTCCAAAATGACCTTTACAGTGTTGACGGGGACGTTAAACCCCAAATCAAACAAACAAAAAAATAGATTGCATCTGCGCAGACTAACCAGTTATATTCTAAGATTTCAAAATAGCATTAATCAGAGAGTGGTCGAAATGATCGGTTTGTGGGAAACAATCTCTGTCGACACAAGCCGCCTTGGGACCATCGGTTCCAATAACGCTATTATAAGTTAACAGTAATATATGGCAAATATGCTAATAGTTTGCTTGAAACCGAGAGAAGCTTGCAAAAGCTACTAATATTTTCCAGTAAAAACCTGCGTATGAGATATTGCCCTAGCTAGAACAATAAATATATGGATCACTTATGAGTTTGTAAACCAAATGATGCTTTGTACAAGTGGACCCAGGTCTCCTTTAAGGTTTTGTAATGCACTGGCTGATATATTATTGTCTAAGCTCAAGTACATGCGGCATTCACAATAAATGCAAGAATATATTGTCAGATTTTGTTCACATTGACTTAGTAGATAATCAACGGCAATTTTTTTTTTTCAATATATTCGGTGACTGTTCATCCATGACAATGCCGGTCGCTGTAACTAAATCGGATACGCGTCAAACTGATATGCAGCAGGTCGTGTGTTCGATTCTCTTCCTTCCAGACAGTTCTCAGTTTCTGACGAAAGAGTGTGCATTATAAGGTGTACCAATTATGTACAGTATATGCACGCCAAGGGAAAATGTGGTTTGGTAACATGACCGGCTCGATATTTGTTAGGCCGTAAAACTCCAAACAAACAACAAACATAAATAAACATAACGATAACACACCCGTGTACAAAAATGGTGTCCATCTAACTAACATTTTTCAGATAAAAATGTTTGATTTTTTTTATCTCCAATCCGAATATAGATTGTGAGTGCTCCTTAGAAGCGCCTCGATGAGGCCGTTCTAACGAGTACCCACATATATAGAGATTGTGAGTGCTCGTTAGAAGGGCCTCGATGAGGCGGTTCTATCGAGTACACACAATCTATTTTTGAGCAAAAATAAAGAAAATAATGATAACCCCATAGACCCCACTTTTCTCTTTATAAAGTGGGATATACAGGGGTCTAAAAGTACCAAAAAGTTATATACGCTACACTACACAATGATATACGAACAGCGAAGACTCTGGTCAGGTCCGATCATATACGTCCATGTACGCAGAGATATGCTTGAAGTACCAGATACAAATCAGTCGATTGCGCGTCTGACTTGTCTTCGAGAGGTCATGTGTTCTATACCTGCCGCGTCAGTAAAAGTCTTTCATGGTGATCGACTATGTGATCTAGTCTACGTTTTTCTTTTTATTATTATTATTATTATTTTAAGACCAGACTGCGCAGATGCGCAGGCTTATCTGTCCCATTGTTGGACGGGCAGGTTTTCTTGTAGGTTCTGTTATGTATTGGCTCACACGAATACAATCATAATCAAAGCACTGAGAGTATTAGACGGTCGATTTTCTCTGAGGGTAGGCTGGGAAAATAGTCCTTGACTCAAACTTATAATAAACTGTTTCATATAAACCTCAGTTCAAGTTTTAATCAAACGGTGTAGACCCTGATCAGACACACCGTTTCGCGGCGTCTGACCCTTAAATTCCAGTACTGTGAGCAGTCTATACCCTGATCAGACGCGGCGTTCTGTGGCCTTTGATCTAGGTCTATTGATAACCCTATTAAGCAACACGCCGACCATTCACGTTGCTATTGTCTGTAAATAAGTTATCTGGATTTCCTACAAAATGATAGTCACGTGGAATTTAGCCCTAAAGAATTTATATGCTTAGTAATTTTGGTCGTCTGATAGACAATCGACCTAAAGGTCGAGTGATAAACAATCTACCCAGAAATTGACTGATAGTGAGGGTTTAAAGACATGTCAACTCTCATAGGTTCATTTCGTGTCGTCCCCAAGAGAAAGGGAGAAAAGAGAAAAAAAAGATAGTATTAGAGATGAAAGAGAGGGACAGGGTAGAAGAAGGAATATGATGTTAGTGAAGAAACTGAAGAAATAAAAAAAAAACATTTTCTTCTACCCTCACCTACTGCAAAGACAGCAGGCATTGACAAACTGCTAGCCAATATAAGTTAGACGCCCCTGTGACATAAGATACACGACACCTCCGCCTCACCCATCGATCCAAATAATCCTTATGCCCCGGTCACACCTTTACGTTTCTGCTACGTTTCACCACGTTTCTGACAAAAACCCAAAACGTGGCCAAACGTCGCAACCTGCTGCGTTTTTTATGCAAATTAGATGTCTTTTTGTGTACATGGAGTATGAGCTACGTTTCTACTGCGAAGCTGCGGCGTAAGACCCACGTATCGCGGCGTTTGCGTGACGTAAGTGCTGCGTATATCGCGTTGCTGTTACGTAGGAGCTGCGTTTCATTCTGACCTGCGACGTTGCTGTTGCGTAACACACGGCGTTTTAAAACGTATGTGGTAATAGTATTGTTGTCATTCATTCAAGTGACATCGAAGTATCAACATGACAAGGCAGAGAGGAAAGGCAACTTGCAAGACCGGGGCAAAGAGAAGCTCGATGCCTAATCTCAGCCCTGCGGTTAATATTCAGACTGATCAGGGATCAGAGCGGGACAGAAATCCGTGTTGTATATATATAATTTATATATGAGACCACTTGATCGAGATTAAAATGTATTATGCGATGCCACTTGACCTCATTTGAAACTCAACAAAAGCCACAATCGTCGCTATAACGCCGCAGGTAAACTTGAAACGCCACAGCTATTTTTACTACGTCGTACATACGCAGCAATAACGTCGCACATACGACAGCTACGTAGTACTTACGCCATGCTTACGTTATGATACGCCGTGGAAACGGCGTATTTAAAATTAAAACGTAACAGATACGCCGTAGATACGAAAGGAACGTCGCTGTTACGCAGCGACAACGTGTCGTACGCCACACTTACGTGGTAAGTCTTGAGTGGCGTATGTGCGGCGTAAGAGGCGTTTGTGCTACGCTGCTGCTGCGTTCCTTTCGTTTGCACTGCGTTTCTGCTACGTATGTACGACGTTTCGAACCTGCCACGTTTGTGCGACGTAAAGAAGTTGCATGCAACTTCTTTACGCGGCAGCCTCGCGTAAGAGGCGTTCCTGCTACGTATCTCGGCGTAAGAGCTACGTTCCTGCGGCGTACCTTTCGTTTCGCCACGTATTGAGAAACGTAGCGCTTACGCGGGTCGAAACGTAAAGGTGTGACCGGGGTATTAAAGAGTCCTTCAAAAGCAAGTGACTACTTAAGGTTTTGTTTGTTTGTTTGTTTGTATTTAACGGCCCAGTCAACACTATTTATATCGTTTTTGAGCCGGTCAGTTAACAGATCCACACTGTTTCTCTGGACAGGCTTATACGTTTGTTTGTTTGATTTGAGGTTTAACGTCCCGTCAAAACGAGATAGGTCATTTTTGAGACGTTGCTTCCAATTTTGTGGGACTTTTACCCGATATTGAGATAAAATGACATCTCAAGCCCTGTCGCCAAATGAAACCAATAAGGTTTATAAGCATGGACGGTCCGACTCGCACCGCTTTGCCTGGGCAGGCTTAGATCCTCTAAGCCGTTTAATAGTATTCTTGTGCGGTCGGTTTCAGCTCTGCGTGGAAGCATCGTACAGCCCATCTGGATTATACGTAAGCGGTTACCAAGTGCAGTGTACATTCTTTCGCTAGAAACTGACAACTGCCAGAATCAGAATTGTTACTGGTGACACGTCAAATGACATTCATACACCAGGACCTGTGATATGGGAAGTTAGTCCCTAGCTCTAACCAAAGAGGTAAACTTAGTTACACAGTCATCAGCACCTCCAGCTGTCGAAATAATCGAATCGGGAAGGGCATTCCAATCTCTAATGGTTCGGGGGAAGAACGTTTCTTTATAAATGTCAGTTCTTGCAGTAAGGGTCTGAAACGCCAATAAATTGTGATTTCTACAGTGCCTAGCCGGGTGGACAAAGGTCATCTGTTGGATGCTAGCAGCACCCTTTAGACCTTTGTATAAAAGGATAAGCCTACTGTCTTTCCCCCTATTCTTGAGAGAGGTCCTAGATACAACTGCCATATTCCAAGACTGGGCGAACAAGACCTTAATATGCTGCCTCTTTTACATCCTGTGGGCACTGATGAATATTACGCCTCAGGAAACCAAGTGTTCTATTTGCCTTAGTACATATGTTGCCAATATGAGTATTCCATCTCAAGTTGTGTGTGATTGTCACACCAAGGTATTTAATGGAGTCCACATTCTGAAGGACTGTTCCCTCTAAGGTGTAAGAAGCCTCACTTTTATGAGATCTCTTCCTAGTTATTTGCATAATGTTGCATTTAACTGGCTGAAATCAACACGCTGTTTTCTGTAACAAAGAAAGGAATCTATCCATTTAAGAGTCTCCCCCCCCCCCCATTCCGTAACCAAATAACTCAAGTAGTGCATGAGGTGGGGTGTCAAAAGCCTTCTCGAAGTCCAGAATAAATGTGTCCACCTGTCCCCCTTTGTCCAAATTTTTTGCCCAGTCATTAATAACTGTGCTCAGCTGAGTTTCACAACTATGCCTTTTCCTAAATGCATATTGTCTGTCTGACAAAGTTCATGTTCTTCCAAGTGGGCCATGATGTTCGAGCAGGCTATATGTTCAAGCAATTTACACAGAACACAAGTCAGAGACACAGGGCGATAATTACGGCAAGAGCCCTATCTCCTTTTTTGAAGAGTTGACAAATGTTCGCTAGGAGCCATTCTTTGGGGATTTCACCAGTATCAAGAGACTGTTGAAACAGGTGTGCAAAAAATGGACCTAACTCATTTGCTAGTTCCTTCAGGACTATCAGGTCCTAAGACTTTACTGGGGTTTAAGCCTTGATGTAAGTTGATTACTCCTGCAGCTGACACAACAATATTATCTATAAATGGGGCCGATCTTCCAGTCAATGGAACCTCCGTGAACTCAGTTTTATGAAACGCATCATTCAATTGACCAACAAGTTCCTCTGCCCTTTCAGGGTCTTATTCAGCAACCCCGTTCCCCACTCTTTTGTTAAGGGGCGAGATAGACGGGCCTCCGTGGCCTAGTGGATAAGAGCGCTGACTCTTAGTCATTAGGTCTCTCACCGCCGTAGGTTCGAGCCTCGCTCTGGCCACGTGTGAGACGCCAAGTTCTGCAACGGAAGGTCAGGTGGTTTTTCTCCGGGTACTCCGGTTTTCGCCCACCTCTGATTAACGATCGGCTCGATATGAGTGAAATAATCTTGAAAGGGCCGTAAAACCCAAACCAAAAAAAAAAAAAAAAAAAATAAGGGGCGAGATACCTTACCTGTCTTTCTTCTGGCTATTAATATATCTGTAGAAGTCTCTGGTATTCGCCTTAACATCACCAACCAAGTTATTCACATACAAATCATGCTGATTTTTATATCAGTTTTGATTTCACGTCTCAAGTTTTCAAATTTTGTCCTGAGTTTACCACTTCCTGTCCTTTTTGCCTTTGCATGAATCTTATTCCTTCTGCGAATTTTCCTTCTTATCTTTGGTGTGATCCAGGGAATTGAAGATACAGACCCTCTAGTTTTTTAGGGATATGCTTTTCGGCGGAAGTATGAATGAAAGAAATTATCAAATCGAAGTTCTCCTGGACAGACCGAGCATCTGAATGATTTCTTCTTTGCAAATCTGAAAGCATCCTTCCTCGTGGTTTTATAGTCATAGTTTCTTGAATCAGCGGAAGGGAGATAATTACCGTAGAAAAGATTTCATTATCAATATCCTCGGAAAAATCAATCTGTTCGAAAGAATGCTGCCGACCCCGGCAGATATCGAACCTACGTCCTCCTGATTACCAGTCAGACGCGCATCCGACTGTGTGTTTCTGTCTGTCAGTTTGGCATTGCAGTGTGCCGTACCTTTGCAGGTAAATAATCCCACCCTTTCTCAGTCTGTCAGACCGCAGTAGCTTGAAGTTCTATGCATAAATAATTCATAATGTCCAAAAACAAAAGCGCCAGTAAGACATTTCTTTGAAATTGCTTCCAGAGCTTTTGTATTTGGACATTTTCAGTACGTTTGATAGATCAGACTTCAAGCGACTGTACCTGTGGTCAGACGGGGCATTTCCAAGTGCAAAATTTAATTGTTTTCAGTAGTAAAATGCAATGAAGATGCATTGCAAGGAGTTAACTTGCCAATCATTTTGATACGTATAGCAATTTTTCCAATTTTTTTGTTCAAATTAAGCGTAAATAAAATTTTTCTTGAGAGCTCTAAAACAACGTTGCAAACAAAGATTTGCAAATGGCGTCTTTGACGACGGTCTCCTGGTAACGTGACGTTACGCCGGAAGTTGAAGACGTTACTTCCGGCAAAACAACATAATTCTATTTTATTCTTTTCATTGTAAGACGGCGTATGACAACTATACGAACAGGCATGACTGGGGTAATGCATGGCAAATTTGACCAAATCGGTATATAAGAAGATACATGTACGCTTATAGATAGATACATGTTTCTTACATGCTTTTCAATGAATGATAGAGATTTATCAGTGAAATATAAATCGATATTTTCACTGTTTCAAACAGTGAAAATACGATTTTTTATTTTTCACTGTTTGGGACTACTTTTTTCTTCAAATCTAACTCTAATTTCAATTTTATCTTTGTCAGATAACTGAACAATACTGAAATGTGTTCTAATTGACGCATAGCCCGTTCATGTGTGACGGGAACGTTACTGACGTCATTTATGACGCTGACGTCACGTCTTTTGTCGCGCGACGTTAGACTTGCCAGCAACTTCTTTGGAAAACTAGTCTCTCAATTATTTCATTAATCATTCATAATAATACCATCCCAGGCCATTTCTCAGGTGCAAACTTTTAGTTTACACCCAATAGTATACCCACTAAACACGATGGACACCACTAAATTGACGCGAAACGAACAGGAACAAAGATAATTTTCTCCGAATGTGAGCGACACCATTAAAGACGCTAAATATTGCCTTTTGAAGCATGTAAGAAACAGAAAATTTGATTTTTTCAGTGCAAGATCAAATTTTATTTCACTCATGAACACCAAAACTGCTATTTTCACTCGTGGCTACGCCACTCGTGAAAATAACAGTTTTGGTGTTCATTCAATGAAATAAAATTCGATCTTACACTGAAAAAATCAAATATCCTCTATAACTACTCAGTGCAACAGCGCATACTAACCAGATTGCACGACCCGCAGAAAAAGCGACCGACTGAAGTCGGTTGATTTTCTAAGAGTGCCCTAAAATCACCGTGTCATTCTGTCATTCTGTCTGTCCGTCCGTAACCCGTTTGTGAAAATTGGTGATAGTGACTTAACCGCTTGGAATATTTGAACAATTTTTGGCATACTGATAGATATCAATGAGATCTAACCAATGAACTTGCGAAATATAACATTCCATTTAGTATAGCCTCGCCGAGGCGAAAAATGTGAAAATTTTCGAACTGCTTCTCCTCGGAAACCGTTGGGCCGATTGAAGTCAAATTTCATATGGAGCCTCTATGGGATGGGGGAAACCAAAATTTGCTCATGGGGTCCAGGTCACATGACCAAAATGGCCGCCAAGCCATACATGGTCTGTCTGTCTGTCAGTCCGTAACGTGAAAATTGGTGATAGTGACTTAACCGCTTGCAATATTTAAACAATTTTTGGCATACTGATAGATATCAATGAGATCTAACCAATGAACTTGCGAAATATTACATTCCATTTAGTATAGCCATGCCGAGGCGAAAAATGTGAAAATTTTCGAACTGATTCTCCTCGCAAACCGTTGGACCGATTGAAGTCAAATTTCATATGGAGCCTCTATAGGATGGGGAAACCAAAATTTGCTCATGGGGTCCAGGTCACATGACCAAAATGGCCGCTAAGCCATATATGGTAAAACCCTTCAAAAATAGTCTTCTCCAGAACCACTGGGCAGATTTCCACGAAACTTGATAAATAGCATCTGGGACGTAGGCCCATCATAAATTGCTAAACTGGTGACCCTGGGTTGACCTTGACCTTCTTTGTGCCTAGGTCAAACTTTGACACATATGCTTCTGTATTGGAAAAGTGATTCACACGATTCAGAATACAGTACTAAAGAATAAGATATATTTTTGCTCCTTACGATAAGGCGCATTTATTTGGGGAACCGTTTTAGGTCCAGGTCACATGACCAAAATGGCCGCCATACCCATATATGGTAACACTCATAAAGCTAAAAGCAGCCGGCGGGTCGTGCACTTCAGATGAAGCACTGGTATTCTAAGATTTCAAAACAGCTTTAATCAAAGACTGGTTGAAATGCTCTGGTGGAAAATGATCATTGTCTACACCAGTGGTTCAAAATAAAGCTATTGTTATTTAACATACCGTTAAAACTTTGATAATATGCTAATGTTTTTGCTTGAAAAATGCATTGAAAATACTACTCACATTTAAAAAAAAAGAAGGTCTATTATTTATTGCACTTGCTCATCACGTGAACAAGTCCGTGAAATGAACAACCCTCTTAACCCCACTTTTTATACAGAAAACTAGGGTTTACGGGGCTATACATTATTTTTCTTATTTCTGCTCCAAGACATAGGTTGTGTGTACATTGAGGCGGTTCTAACGTGCACCCACAACCTATGTTTCCAGCACAAATAAGAAAAACATGACAGATTTTGATCAGAAAAGTAGCCATTTTGGAGATGTGAAAAAATGCTCTTTGTGTTATCATTATGTAAAACAGCACACATTTAGATCACTTCCCAGTTTGTATAGCTAGCGATGCTTTGAACAAGCGAGTCCAGGGCCAAGGATTACAATGCGTACTTAAATTTTAAGTGCCTGCTTAAACTAAGTATTTACTCAACTGTCGTATAAAGTGAACTTCATATTAAGTCTTTACTTAACCTAAGAAAATACTTAAATATTTAAGGTAACCCAGGTAGGTACCTTGACCTTTAAGATTTGGCCTTGACACATGAATGTACATGTATATCAACAAAGGCAAACATTGTATATGGGGCTTTTATTTTTCTCGAGAAGAAGGCATCAACTACGGCGAAAAAAAAAATGAAAGTTTTAGACGACAGAGAGATGCAAAATGCCGAATTGGAAAGCCGGATTGGTACCTCTAGTGTCAACACAAGTCTAAACCGTACCATATTTGACCGGACTAGTCTCGTACGATCTAGAACTTGCTCAGCCCTAGTGTGACTGATTACAAAGATTTTCAATGCGGCCGTTACTTTTATTTTATGTTTTAAACAGCAGATCAAAGTGCCAGACTCATCTTGCTATCGATTTCATATCTTGCCAAATGGCGCGACATTTCAAAGTGTGCTATCTTATTAATCAATCACAGACGAGAATATCAATTGCAACCGCACATTAGATAATGGACATGCCATGCAATGTTGTAATTTATTCACTTTTAAGTCAAAGCATTGCATGAAAGCACCGAAAGTACTGATGAATCGATTTTCACCGTGGGCAGGCTGTAATCAGAGCACTCACAGGGTCGATTTTCTGAGTGTAGTCTGGGGAAATGGTCCTGAACCGACAGCATTGGTGGGTGGATTGTCAGAGTGTAGTCTGGGGAAATGGCCCTGAACTGACAGCGTTTGTGCGTCGATTGTCTGAGTATAGTCTTGGGAAATGGTCCTGAACTGACAGCATTGGTGGTTGGATAGTCTGAGTGTAGTCTTGGGAAACGGTCCTGAACTGACAGCGTTGCCGGGTGGATTGTCTGAGTGTAGTCTGGGAAAATGGTCATAAACTGACAGCGTTGGTGGGTCGATTGTCTGAGTGTAGTCTGGGGAAATGGTCATAAATTGACAGCGTTGGTAGGTCGAGTGTCTGAGTGTAGGCTGGGGAAATGGTCTTGCACTGACAGCGTTGGTGGGTCGATTGCCTGAGTGTAGTATGGAGAAATAGTCCTGCACTGACAGCGTTTGTGGGTCGATTGTCCGAGTGTAGTCTGGAGAAATGTTCATAAACTGACAGCGTTGGTGGGTCCATTGTCTGAGTGTAGTCTGGGGAAATGGTCCTGAACTAACAGCGTTGGTGGGTCGATTGCCTGAGTGTAGGATGGGGAAATGGTCCTGCACTGACAGCGTTGGTGGGTCGATTGTCTGAGTGTAGTCTTGGGAAACGGTCCTGAACTGACAGCGTTGTTTGGTCGATTGTCTGAGTATAGTCTTGGGAAATGGTCCTGAACTGACAGCGCTGGTGGGTCGATTGTCCTAGTGTAGTCTTGGGAAATGGTCAAAAACTGACAGCGTTAGTGGGTCGATTGTCTGAGTGTAGTCTATGGAAATGGTGCTGAACTGACAGCGCTGGTAGGTCGATTGTCTAAGTGTAGCCTGGGGAAATGGTCATAAACTGACAGCGTTGGTGGGTCGATTGTCTGAGTGTAGACTGGGGAAATGGTCCTGGACTAACGGAGTTGGTGGGTCGATTGTCTGAGTATAGTCTGGGGAAGTGGTCATGCACTGACAGCGTTGGTGGGTCGATTGTATAAGTGTAGACTGGGGAAATAGCCCTGAACTGACGAAGTTGGTGGGTCGATTGTCTGAGTGTAGTCTGGGGAAGTGGTCTGCACTGACAGCGTTGGTAGGTCGATTGTCTGAATGTAGGCTGTGGGAAATGGTCATTAACTGACAGTGTTGGTGGGTCGATTGCCTGGGTGTAGTCTGGGGAAATGGTCCTGAACTGACAGCGTTGGTGGGTCGATTGTCTGTGTGTAGTCTGGGGAAACGGTCCTTAACTGACAGTGTTGGTGGGTCGATTGTCTGAGTGTTGTCTGAGGAAACGGTCATGAACTGACATCGTTGGTGGATCGATTGCCAGAGTGTAGTCTGGGGAAATGGTCCTGAACTGACAGCGTTGTTGGGTCGATTGTCTGAGTGTAGTCTGGGGAAATGGTCCTGAACTGACAGCGTGTCTGAGTTTAGTCTGCGGAAACGACCCTGCACTGACAGCGTTGGTTGGTCGATTGCCTGAGTGTAGTCTGGGGAAATGGTCCTTATCTGACACCGTTGGTGGATCGATTGTCTGAGTGTAGGCTGGGGAAATTATCCTGCACTGACAGCGTTTGTAGGTCGATTGTCTGAGTGTAGTCTTGGGAAATGGTCCTGAACTGACAGCGTTGGTGGGTCGATTGTCTGTGTGTAGTCTGGGGAAACGGTCCTGAACTGACAGTGTTGGTGGGTCGATTGTCTGAGTGTTGTCTGGGGAAACGGTCCTGAACTGACATCGTTGGTGGATCGATTGCCAGAGTGTAGTCTGGGGAAATGGTCCTGAACTGACAGCGTTGGTGGGTCGATTGTCTGAGTGTAGTCTGGGGAAATGGTCCTGAACTGACAGCGTGTCTGAGTTAAGTCTGCGGAAACGACCCTGCAGTGACAGCGTTGGTTGGTCGATTGCCTGAGTGTAGTCTGGGGAAATGGTCCTTAACTGACACCGTTGGTGGATCGATTGTCTGAGTGTAGGCTGGGGAAATTATCCTGCACTGACAGCGTTTGTGGGTCGATTGTCTGAGTGTAGTCTTGGGAAATGGTCATAAACTGACAGCGTTAGTGGATCGATTGTCTGAGTGGAGTCTTGGGAAATGGTCCATAACTGACAGCGTTGGTGGGTCGATTGTCCGAGTGTAGTCTGGGGAAATGGTCATAAACTGACAGCGTTAGTGGGTCGATTGTCTGAGTGTAGTCTTGGGAAATGGTCCTGAACTGACAGCGTTGGTGGGTCGATTGTCTGAGTGTAGTCTGGGGAAATGGTCATAAACTGACAGCGTTGGTGGGTCGATTGTCTGAGTGTAGACTGGGGAAATGGTCCTGAACTAACGGAGTTGGTGGGTCGATTGTCTGAGTGAAGTCTTGGTAAGTGGTCCTGCACTGACAGCGTTGGTTGGTCGATTGTCTAATTGTAGACTAGGGAATTGGTCCTGAACTGACGGAGTTGGTGGGTCGATTGTCTGAGTGTAGACTTGGGTAGTGGTCCTTCACTGACAGCGTAGGTGAGTCGATTGTCTGAATGTAGTCTGGTGGAATAGTCCTGACATTGTTGGTGGGTCGATTGCCTGAGTGTAGTCTGGGGAAATGGCCCTGATCTGACAGCGTTGGTGGGTCGATTGTCTGAGTGTAGGCTGGGTAAATGGTTCTGAACTGACACCGTTGGTGGATCGATTGTCTGCGTGTAGTCTGGAAAATGGTCCTGAACTGACTACGTTTGTGGGTCGATTGCCAGAGTGTAGTCTAGGGAAATGGTCTTGAACTGACAGCGCGAGGTGTCGATTGTCTGAGTGTAGTCTGGGGAAAAGGCCCTGAACTGACACCGTTGGTGGATCGATTGTCTGCGTGTAGGCTGGAAAATGGCCCTGAACTGACAGGGTTGGTTGGTCGATTGCCAGAGTGTAGTCTGGTGAAATGGTCCTGAACTGACACCGTTGGTGGATCGATTGTCTGCGTGTAGTCTGGAAAATGGCCCTGAACTGACAGCGTTGGTGGGTCGATTGCCAGAGTGTAGCCTGTGGAAATGGTCCTGCACTGACAGCGTTGGTGGGTCGATTGTCTGAGTGTAGTCTTGGAAAACGGTCCTGAACTGACAGCGTTGGTTGGTCGATCGTCTGAGTGTAGTCGTGGGAAATGGTCCTGAACTGACAGCAGTGATGGGTCGATTGTCCCAGTGTAGTCTTGGGAAATGGTCATTAACTGACAGCGTAGGTGGGTCGATTGTCTGAGTGTAGTCTTGGGAAAATGGTCCTGAACTGACAGCGTTGGAGGGTCGATTGTCTAAGTGTAGTCTGGGGAAATGGTCATAAACTGACAGCGTTGGTGGGTCGATTGTCTGAGTGTAGACTGGGGAAATGGTCCTGGACTGACAGAGTTGGTGGGTCGATTGTCTGAGTGTAGTCTGGGGAAGTGGTCCTGCACTGACAGCGTTGGTGGGTCGATTGTATAAGTGTAAACTGGGGAAATGGCCCTAAACTGACGGAGTTTGTGGGTCGATTGTCTGAGTGTAGTCTTGGGAAGTGGTCTGCACTGACAGCGTTGGTGGGTTGATTGTCTGAATGTAGTCTGGGGGAAATGGTCCTGAACTGACAGTGTTGTTGGGTCGATTGCCTGAGTGTAGTCTGGGGAAATGGTCCTGAACTGACAGCGTTGGTGGGTCGATTGTCTGAGTGTAGTCTTGGGAAACGGTCCTGAACTGACAGTGTTGGTGGGTCGTTTGTCTGAGTGTTGTCTGGGGAAACGGCCCTGAACTGACATCGTTGGTGGATCGATTGCCAGAGTGTAGTCTGGGGAAATGGTCCTGAACTGACAGTGTTGGTGGGTCGATTGTCTGAGTGTAGTCTGGGGAAATGGTCCAGAACTGACAGCGTGTCTGAGTTTAGTCTGCGGAAACGACCCTGCAGTGAAAGCGGTTGGTTGGGCGATTGCCTGAGTATGGTCTGGGGAAATGGTCCTTTACTGACACCGTTGGTGGATCGATTGTCTGAGTGTAGGCTGGAGAAATTATCCTGCACTAACAGCGTTTGTGGGTCGATTGTCTGAGTGTAGTCTGGGGAAATGGTCATAAACTGACAGCGTTGGTGGGTCGATTGTCTGAGTTTAGTCTTGGAAAATGGTCCTGAACTGACAGCGTTGGTGGGTCGATTGTCTGAGTGTAGTCTTGGGAAATGGTCCTGAACTGACAGCGTTGGTGGGTCGATTGTCTGAGTGTAGTCTGGGTAGTCTGGGGAAATGGTCATAAACTGACAGCGTTGGTGGGTCGATTGTCTGAGTGTAGACTGGGGAAATGGTTCTGAACTAACGGAGTTGGTGGGTCGATTGTCTGAGTGAAGTCTGGGGAAGTTTTCCTGCACTGACAGCGTTGGTGGGTCGATTGTCTAATTGTAGACTGGGGAATTGGTCCTGAACTGACAGAGTTGGTGGGTCGATTGTCTGAGTGTAGTCTTGGGAAGTGGTCTTTCACTGACAGCGTTTGTGAGTCGATTGTCTGAATGTAGTCTGGTGGAAATGGTTCTGAGCTGACATTGTTGGTGGGTCGATTGCCAGAGTGTAGTCTGGGGAAATGGCCCTGAACTGACAGCGTTGGTGGGTCGATTGTCTGAGTGTAGTCTGGGGAAATGGTCCTGAACTGACAACGTTGGTGGGTCGATTGTCTGAGTGTAGTATGGGGAAATGGTCCTGAACTGACACCGTTGGTGGATCGATTGTCTGCGTGTAGTCTGGAAAATGGTCCTGAACTGACAGCATTGGTGGGTTGATTGCCAGAGTGAAGTCTGGGGAAATGGCCCTGAACTGACAGCGTTTGTGGGTCGATTGTCTGAGTGTAGTCTGGGGAAACGGTCCTTAACTGACAGTGTTGGTGGGTCGATTGTCTGAGTGTTGTCTTGGGAAATGGTCCTGAACTGACACCGTTCGTGGATCGATTGTCTGCGTGTAGTCTGGAAAATTTTCCTGAACTGACAGCATTGGTGGGTCGATTGCCAGAGTGTAGTCTTGGGAAATGGTTCTGAACTGGCAGCGTTGGTGGGTCGATTGTCTGAGTGTAGTCTGGTGAAATGGTCCTGAACTGACAGCGTGTCTCAGTGTTGTCTGGGGAAATGACCCTGCACTGACAGCGTTGGTTGGTCGATTGCCTGAGTGTAGTCTGGGGAAATGGTCCTGAACTGACACCGTTGGTGGATCGATTGTCTTTGTGTAGTCTGGAAAATAGCTCTGAACTGACAGCGTTGGTGGGTCGATTGGGAGAGTGTAGTCTGGGGAAATGGTTCTGAACTGACAGCGTTGGTGGGTCGATTGTCTGAGTGTAGTCTGGCGAAATGGTCCTGCACTGACAGCGTTGGTTGGTCGATTGTCTGAGTGTAGTCTTGGGAAATGGTCCTAAATTGACAGCGTTGGTGGGTTGATTGCCTGAGTGTTGTCTTGGGAAACGGTCCTGAACTGACAGCGTTGGTGTGTCGATTGTCTGAGTGTAGTCTGGGGAAATTGTCTTGACCTGACAGCGTTGGTTTGGAAATGGTCCTGCCCTGACATTTGTGGGTCGATTGCCTTAGTGTAGGCTGGGAATATAGTCCTGACATGAGACTTAGACAGTTTCATTTAAGCCTTAAGTTCAGTGGTTTAATTAAACAGTGTAGACCATGTTCAGACGCCGCGTTCTGCAGCGTCTGATCTGGGTCTTAATTGTTTGTCAATGTCTCGGTACACAAGCCCAGTCCAGATTTTACAGGTACACAGAGAAGAAATGCCCTACTACAGATAAAAGTTACCTGGATTTCGAGCATGGAATACAAAGTCACGTGGACAATAGCAGCGGGAAGCTTCTGTAGTTAGTAAACAATCGACCCAAGCATGGTCCTGAACCCTAACTTTTTCATTTAATTGTCAAATAAACAAGTTTAGACCAATGTCTCATTTTTGGGACCGCAGGCATCTCTATGGATTTTTGTTTGAGGTTTTACGTCCCAGTCAACACTATTTAGGCCATTTTGAAAACGCCGCTTCCGATTTTGCAGGACTTTAACCCGACACTGAGAATACATTACACCTCATACCCTACCGCCCATAGAAACCTTCCGGGTTTAAGGAGCAGTCCGACTCGCATATGCGAAACAAGAAATATCTTTAAAAAAGATATGCGGCGTAGATTTAATTGGAAGGTTGTTTAGAAACCAGTGCTTCGACTGAAGTGCACGACCCGCCGGATGCTTTTAGCTTGATGAGTGTTACCATATATGGGTATGACGGCCATTTTGGTCATGTGACCTGGACCTAAAACGGTTCCCCCAATAAATGCGCCTTATCGTAAGGAGCAAAAATATATCTAATACTTTAGTACTGTACTCTGAATCGTTTGCAGGATAAAATGAATTCTCACTTTTCCAATACAAAAGCATATGTGTCAAAGTTTGATCTAGGCACAAAGAAGGTCAAGGTCAACCCAGGGTCACCATTTTAGCAATTTATGATGGGCCTACGTCCCAGATGCTATTTATCAAGTTTCGTGGAAATCTGCCAAGTGATTCTGGAGAAGACTATTTCGAAGGGTTTTTACCATATATGGCTTGGCGGCCATTTTGGTCATGTGACCTGGACCCCATGAGCAAATTTTGGTTTCCTCCATCCCATAGAGGCTCCATATGAAATTTGACCTTAATCGGCCCAACGGTTTCTGAGGAGAAGCAGTTCGAAAATTTTCACATTTTTCGCCTCGGTGAGGCTATACTAAATGGAATGTAATATTTCGCAAGTTCATTGGTTAGACCTCATTGATACTATCAGTATGCCAAAAATTGTTTAAATATTCCAAGCGGTTAAGTCACTATCACCAATTTTCACAAACGGGTTACGGACGGACAGACAGACAGACCATATATGGCTTGGCGGCCATTTGGGTCATGTGACCTGGACCCCATGAGCAAATTTTGGTTTCCCCCATCCCATAGAGGCTCCATATGAAATTTGACTTCAATCGGCCCAACGGTTTCCGAGGAGAAGCAGTTCGAAAATTTTCACATTTTTTCGCCTCGGCGAGCCTATACTAAATGGAATTTAATTTTTCGTAAGTTCATTGGTTAGATCTCATTGATATCTATCAGTATGCCAAAAATTGTTTCAATATTCCAAGCGATTAAGTCACTATCACCAATTTTCACAAACGGGTTACGGACGGACAGACAGACTGACAGAATGACACGGTGATTTTAGAGCACTCTTAGAAAATGAACCGACTTCAGTCGGTCGCTCTTTCTGCGGGTCATGCAATATGAGCTGCAATATTGACAGCAACAATTGTCTAGCTATGAACTGGTTTACTGCATTCAAACAATTCAGATGTCACGCGAGGAAAAATAGCTTTGCAGAGGGCGGTGTCCCGCCTGTTTGAGCTAAGGTCAATGTAAAAGGTCAAGGTTAAAACATGACCTCATTTCAAGAGCATATGATCTCAAGTATATGCACAACAAATAAGAAAACGTTATCATTTACTGTTTTTTAACACAAATTCTAGGGTTAACATTTCGGGTTGTCGCTATGGTGAACGTAAACGCATAGGCGGGCGAACAAACGGACGAGCAGACAAACGGACGGAAACTTGATCTTATGTGCACCTAATTAAAACTCAAATTACACTTATTCCTTTTCAGAATTTATATAACATTAATGATATTCGAAAATGTCCATTTTGTGTTAAAATGGAGGACATAAAGTATGCTGAAGACAAATGATACACTGCAACTTTTATTTAGCATATATTGTCAATTTGTAATGCGATTATTACATGTTTTTGTCAGGCTATATCTCTTTATTGGTTTCATTGGGCAACAGGGCTTGGGTGTCATTTCATCTCAATGTCGGGTAAAAGTCCCACAAACTTGGAAGCAACGTCTCCAAAATGACCTACACAGTGTTGATGGGGACGTTAAACCTCAAATCAAACAAACAATTCCTTTCGCAGAAAATTCTTCCTTTCGCGAAAGGAACCTTCCTTTCGCGAAATGGTTCCTTTCGCTATATAGACCAACCACGTGAAATTAGGTCAAAATAGCTATTCACCGCAGCAGTTACAGAATTCACTAGAAACACAATTATACATATGACGTATGGTCATCAAAGGACAAGACGGTGAGCAAGCCGAAACTGTATATATTTTTCATTCATGTCTCACATAAAAAACGAAACATTTCCTAGGTTAAAACTTCAGTAAACTGTCATACTTTTGAGTAGATTTATTTATGCAAATCATTGACCAATGATATGGTCATCTCCTTGGACATGTGGTTTTATTGACCAATGGGATAACGAAAAATGTAGGGCAAAAGCAAAACCATAACGGCTACGCCGTAAAAACTTCCCGGAACTTTTGGGACTATTTCACGGGTACCAAACTATTTTTCGTTATTGATCAGTTTGTTTGTTTGTTTGATTTGAGGTTTAACGTCCCCGTCAACACTGTAAAGGTCATTTTGGAGACGTTGCTTCCAATTCTGTTGGACTTTTACCAGACATTGAGATGAAATGACATCTCAAGCCCTGTCGCCCAATGAAACCAATAGGGTTTATTAGCAAGGACCGCGGTTCCTGGACAGGCTTAGATCCTCTAAGCGGTTCACCAGTACTAGTGTTTGGGCCAGATTCAGCTCTGCGTGGAAGCATCATGCAGCCCATATATTTCTTCAAGCCCCTATGGGCGGGGGCATCGTTATTGATCAGAGACAGCCACGTGAAAAACATTTTATATGCGCTGCAGTTTTGTTGACTTTTGATCAAATGATAACCAAACACCTAAAAAATGCTGAAAAAAAAAACCCTTAAGATCAGCCTGCACGATTCTGAGGGGTGTAGGTCACTTGAAATATTGATACCCTTTATCGCAGTCACTCTTCACTTTTACAGATCTGGGCCCAGATCTGGGCCCAGCCTCGTTAGCTTAACGAGCTCGTTAGTGGTCAAATTGTTAACTGTTGTAGCAAGTACAATATCTAAAATTTTGTAATTTTTGCTGAAAAAAAATGTCAGCAGTGCAAAAACTGCTCACATTTTTTTCAGCAAAAATGTTAGCACATTTGCCATATAAAACGATTAAAGTTTTAACGATACGTAAACTAACGACATCGTTAGTTTTGAACAACCAGGGGCCAGTTGTTCAAAACTAACGACGTCGTTAGTTAACGTATCGTTAAAACTTTGATCATGTATTACAGCAAATGTGCTAATATTTTTGCTGAAAAAATGTGAGCAGCGTTTGCATACGCAAAAGCTGCTCACATCTTTTCAGCAAAAATATCAAAATTTTAAATATTAAACTTGCTAGAACAGTTAACAATATGACCACTAACGAGCTCGTTAAGCTAACGATGCTTTGAACAACTGGCCCCTGGTCCCTGCACTGAATACTTGTTAACTCCACTTTATATAGAGTAAAGTGGGGATTGCAATGGTATACATGATATTACCCATTTTTGCTAAAGTATGTAGATTGTCTGTACCCGTTAGAACCGCCTCAATGTGGCTGTACATAGAAATAAGACAGAAACTCAAAATGTCATTATAAATATCACGTGGTCTGTGTATTTCATATTCCTAAGGCATTATCGTCATTCAAAACAGCAAATGAGTGAAAAGTAATATATAATAAGTGCATAAGTGTTCATATTAAACAGGTTAGGGAAAAAGGTAAAATGCGAGGCTTCGCCGAACATTTTATCCCTTTTCCTCAATGAGTTTAATAAATTCAATTAAGAAATGAATTTTATTTTTCTGCAGTTCATGGAAGTATGAACGCAGTGAGTCGCGTGCAAAGTAAATGAACCCCGAAGGGGTTCATGTAAACTTTGCTAGCGACCCACTGTCGTTCATACTTTCATGAAAAGCAGAAAAATTAAGTTTATTTTTTATATTTACATTATTTGCCCCTCATCACTGGGCGAAAAAAATGCTTGTAGGGCAAATTTTTAAAGCTGAAAAACATTTACATGCTGTGTTTCTACAATGAGCGGAGCAGCGTTGACGTCATCAACGCCCGTAGAGAACAATGATTTAGAATGACGTCACTTAACGTCACTGAAAATCATGTGATTCGATGCGTTCATTGAAGTATGAACGCAATTGTTTTCTATAGGTTTACATTAGACTTTACACTGGAAATGTAAATATTTATATATGAACGCGAATGCAAGAGATTCTATTTAACAATTAAAACACATTTTATTCAAGATTTTATAACGAAAATGTCATTATTCCGCAATTAGTAAATGCGACGTTGTTAGCCGTACATGTAACGTTAACACGGGCCTCCGTGGCCTAGTGGTTAAGAGCGCTGACTCTTGATCATTAGGTCTCTCACCGCTGTGGTTCGAGCCTCGCTCGGGTCATATGTGAGACGCCAAGTTCTGCAACGGAAGGTCAGGTGGTTTTTCTCCGGGTACTCCGGTTTTCGCCCACCTCTGATTAACGATCGGCTCGATATGAGTGAAATAATCTTGAAAGGGCCGTAAAACCAAAACCAAAAAAAAAAACATGTAACGTTAGCGGCCCCCGCCCATAGGGGCTTGAATAAATATATGGGCTGCATGATGCTTCCACGCATGGCTGAATCCGACCCGCACACTAGTTCTGGTAAACCGCTTAGAGGATCTGAGCCTGTCCAGGAACCGCGGTGCAAGGCGGACTGTCCATGCTTATAAACCCTATTGGTTTCATCGGGCGACAGGGCTTCAGATGTCATTTCATCTCAATGTCGGGTAAAAGTTCCACACAATTGGAAGCAACGTCTCAAAAATGACCTTTGCAGTGTTGATGGGGACGTTTAACCTCAAATCAAACAAACAAACATGTAACGTTACGTGGCGTATCTAATTTGCATATTTAATCCACTAGTGGCTTATCGAATTTACTACATGGCGTTATTACACTCTCAGACGTGACGTCATATAATAAATAGAAGACCTTACACGAGTGGTCATTTCATATAAAATTAATGAAGCGAGCCTTAGGTGAGTTTCGTAAATTTCATATGAAATAACCACGAGTGTAACACTCTGTTTATCATATGACCACTTTAAATTGGATTTTATCTCCTTTATATTTGACATTTTCCACAAAAACGCATGGTTGACATGGACGCCGTCATGACGTTACTGAATCCCGCCAAAGTGTAATGTGGTCATACGATTTTTATAACCCTACGTTCTCCACTGCTTATCAACGATGACTGTACTAGATATTTAAAAAACACAAAAAACAACTTTTATTTGTTTGTTTGAGATGAGGTTTAACGTCCCCGTCAACACTATTAAGATCATTTTGGAGACGTTGCTTCCAATTTTGTGGGACTTTTACCCGACAATGAGATGAAATGACTTCTCAAGCCCTGCCGTCAAATGAAACCAATAGGGTTTAAATGCATGGACTCACGCCCTTTTGCCTGGGCAGGCTTAGACCTTCTAAGCGGTTTACCAGTATTCATTTTCGGTCGGTTTCAGCTCTTCGTGGACGCACAATGCAGACCAATCTATTTCTCCAAGCCCCGATGGGCGTTGGCAATTCAACTTTGTGATGGTGGTCATTCGTATATTCGTATCTACGAGTAGCTGAAACTCTGTCACATCGGATTCACCATTATTTTACTGAATTATTTTGCGTGTGTCTGCATTGCTTAAATAATTTAGCTTTTGTTTATAGACCATTGCCAGCCCAATATCATTCGGACGCCCCAGTGACGCAAGATACGCGCATCTGTGCCTCAACCAACCACCATGATGATATAATTTTATAAACCGCAACTAGCGAAAGTTTGTGTACACTTGCTTTCCTGTAAATGCGTCTCCAATTGCTCCCGCCCGTTGGTTTTTGTTTGTTTGATTTGAGGTTTAACGTCCCCGTCAACACTGTAAAGGTCATTTTGGAGGCGTTGCTTCCAATTTTGTGGGACTTTTACCCGACATTGAGATGAAATGACATCTCAAGCCCTGTCGCCCAATGAAACCAATAGGGTTTGTTAGCATGGACGGTCCGCCTCGCACCGCGGTTCCTGGGCAGGCTTAGTTCCTCTAAGCGGTTTACCAGTACCAGTGTGCGGGCCGGATTCAGCTCTGCGTGGAAGCATCATGCAGCCCATATATTTCTTCAAGCCCCTATAGGCGGGGGCTTCCCCGCGCATTGGGGCCTGCAGAAATAGACTCGACTGAGTGGTGGTTCCGCACAGAGCTGAAACCGACCGAACTTGAGTACTGGTAAACCGCTTAGAATTCTATCTCTTTTCTCCCTTAACGACTTACAAGGGTTGACCACAGGCAAACGTCGCTAGGGCAGCGTCAAATCAACGTCGGTGCAACGTCACGACGTTGCACCGACGCTGATGTGACGTTGCATAAACGTCACGACGTTGCACCAACGTTAATGTGACGTCAGAGTTACGTCATCTGCCTGCTGGGTTGTATTGATCATCCGTGCGTTCTGATTATGATTTGCATGTTATGCTAATTACAACAGCAGCTTTGAAATAATAGAAGTTTCATCACAATAGTTTCAGGCAAGATTGCAAATAGATATCAAAGCCTTTAACTGCAACAGCTGCAGAAACTTCAGACGATCGGAGACGAGTCGGGTCGCCCGGGCGATATGCAAACTACGACGTCGCAACAAAAAGGTGTTTTACCGCAAGCTAATAGAGTGTGCTTTATACCAGTACCATGTGTCATTCTCCTCCTCCACACATTGACATTCGTCTCTTTGGGTGTCGACCGAGAATCCTGTGAAATGAAACAGGTGCAAAAATTCCAAACGCGGGCGGTGATCGAACCCGGTCAACTGAAGTGATACCCAAACACTCTACCAATTCGCATGTACCGTATTGTATTATACAGTACATATAGAGGTTAACCCCTTTTTATACCCACGGCATACGAAGTATGCTATGGGGGTATAATGTTTTCGTCCTGCCGTTCGTCCGTCCGTCCGTCTTACCGTCCGTCCGTTAACATTTTGGTTAAAGTTTTGCGTCAAAGTTTCTAAGAGATTGTATCTTCTGAGCTCTTTGATAGATTTAGTTGATACTTACACTGAAGTTCCATACTGGTCTAAAAATTTCATTGATGCATGTCCCACCCCCACAGTGTCCTTGAGGTCAAGGTCACAGACTTAGAAATTTTACATTTGGTTAAAGTTTTGCGTCAAAGTTTCAAAGAGATTATATCTTCTGAACCCTTTGATAGATTTAGTTGATACTTACACTGAAGCTGCATACTGGTCTAAACATTTCATTGATGCATGTCCCACCCCCACAGTGACCTTGAAGTCAAGGTCACGGACTTATAAATTTTACATTTGGTTAAAGTTTTATGACAAAGTTTATAGATGCCTGTATGTTCTAAACTCTAAGACAAATTCAGTTGATACTTGCATCAATGTACCAGTCCAAAGATTTCATTGATGCATACCGCACCCTGCTGCTTCAGTAACATTGATGTCCCCACCCCTTCGTAACTTTGATGCCCTCACTCCCTTGGTCCATTTAGAAATTTTATGTTTGATTTAGCCTTCACAGGCACATTTATAGATTCTTATAGCTTCTTGACATCTTCATTCATAATACATACAAGCTCAAATGATATATCAGAGCATGGCGCTGGCCGGGGGTATACGTGGCCCACTGGTCGCTTTCTCTAGCTGTTTAAACTACAGGCAATATTTCCCGAAAGACGTACCGATAAACAAACAAACGCGAAGCACGAGTACGTTTATGGGATTTGAGTCTTGAGGAAAACATTTCCTGGGTGGATTAATTTACATATTTGTTAACAAATCCTTGAAATGAACACCCCTCTAAACCCCACTGTATATAGAAAAAACCTGAGGTTTACAAAGATATACATTATTTTTCTTATTTCTACTCCAAGACATAGGTTGTTGGTACTCGCTAGAACCGCCTAAATGAAGCGGTTCTAACGATCACCCACAACATATGTTAGAAGTAAAGAAAAACATCACACATTTTCATCCGAAAACTAACCATCTTGTGGGTATGAACGTATGCACTTATATCACACGGGTGGGCCATCGTAATGTCTTGAAAAAATAATCATCACGAAAACACGCCTATATAATTTTGACCCCCTTGAACCCCACTTTTATATAGTAACACTAGGGTTTACAGGGGTAAACATTATTTTCTTATTTCTGCTCGGAAACACAGATTGTGGGTACTTGTTAGAACCGCCTCGATGAGGCGGTTCTAACGAGTTCCCACAATCTATGTTTTGAGCAAAAATATGAAAAATATCAGGATTTTTATCAAAATATCAGGATTTTATCAGAAAAAAAAAAAATTGGGGTGATTTTTCTTCCAATATATTTGAAGGGGCGTGTTTTCGTTATGTCTTTCGGTTCAAACGAGCACCCATAACCTATGTGTTGAGTGGAAATGAGAAAAATGTCACAAATTTTCATCGAAAAAATGTTTGTTCTGGCAATACCATAGACGCCATTTTGGCACACAGGTATGTTACCATGAAACGCTGTGCGTCTGTACATGTACTGGTGAGATAGATTATGAATTCTGCACGTACTTTTCGAAGGAGTTTGAAATATTAAATAAAACTAGAGCTGTCAGTGAAACTGACTAGGGCCCCCGACAGCGCTATCAGAGGAGTAGGAAAATGTTGATGTTAAAAAAGACGTTTTTTTTCCTTTCACCTCTAAGTATGACCTTGACCTTTGAGGTACGGACCTGGGTCTTGCGCGTGACACACTGTCACATTATGGTTAATATTTCTGCTAAGTAATATTTAAATCCATCCAGGTATAAGAAAGTTATAGATTGGACACAATAAAAAAGACGCTTTTTTGACCTTTTATCTCTAAGTATGACCTTGACCTTTGAGGTAGGGCTGTGGGTCTTGCGTGTGACACTTCGTCACATTATGGTTAACATTTCTGCCAAGTAATATTTAAATCCATCCAGGAATAATAACAAAGTTTTTAATTGGACACAGGAAAGACCCTTTTTTGACCTTTAAAGAAAGTTATAAATTGGACACAATAAAAAAGACGCTTTTTTGACCTTTTATCTCTAAGTATGACCTTGACCTTTGAGGTACGGCTGTGGGTCTTGCGTGTGACACTTCGTCACATTATGGTTAACATTTCTGCCAAGTAATATTTAAATCCATCCAGGAATAATAACAAAGTTATTAATTGGACACAGGAAAGACCCTTTTTTGACCTTTAACCTCTAAGTATGACCTTGACCTTTGAGGTACGGACCTGAGTCTTGCGCGCAACACTCCATCACATTATGGTTAACATTTCTGCCAAGTAATATTTAAATCCATCCAGGAATAAGAAAGTTATGGAGGATAAAAAAATTGTGGACGGACAGACGGACAGACGGACAGACAGACAGACAGACAGACGGACGGACAGAATGATGCCAAGTAATATTTAAATCCATCCAGGAATAATAAAAAGTTATGGAGGATAAAAAAATTTGTGGACGGACAGACGGACGGACGGACAGACAGACAGACGGACGGACAGAGTGATTACTATAGGGCACCCACACTTTTAGTGCGGGGCCCTAAAAATCGCAGCAAATGACACATTTATCCATTTATTGCTACAGGGTATTCAAAAGCTTGCATGGATAAAATTTCAATTTTCCTAATGATACTAGAGAGTTGCGGGAAAATGTGCAGTTAAACATGCATGTTCAGCAAAAGTGCTCGTTGCAAGCATAAATGAGAAAAAAAAAATTCATCAGTAAAAATCAATTTTAGGGCTATCCTACAGTTCTTTTTTTCCGACACGATCGAAACGTGCTGGGCTGTTGCAACTAAATCTTTTCATAACACTATTGTTGAGATCCAAAACAGACACCATGTTAGTTATAGATACACAAACCAATAAAGATTATAAAGAAAATGACGAATTTTTCTATACCGGGGATATAATCTTTAAATTTTTAGGATCCGTCTTTAAACCGTTCCAAAACCATGTTAAAATTAACAATGTTAAATAGCAGTTGATATCGAATCACATGGACTTATAAACCTTGTTATTTTATAATAAACAGTGTCATAAAGAAGTCAATGTATAATCACATGGACTTATAAATCTTGTTATGTTACAATAAAGAGTGTCATAAAGAAGTTAATGTGTAATCACATGGAGTTATAAACCTTGTTATGTAACGGGCCTCCGTGGCCTGGTGGTTAAGAGCGCTGACTCTTAATCATTAGGTCTCTCACCGCTGTGGTTCGAGCCTGGCTCGGGTCACATGTGAGACGCCAATATCTGCAACGGAAGGCCAGGTGGTTTTTCTCCGGGTACTCCGGTTTTCGCCCATCTCTGATTACCGATCGGCTCGATATGAGTGAAATAATCTTGAAAGAGCAGTAAAACCAAAACCAAAATATAAAAAAAAGTTATGTTATAATAAACATTGTCTTAAGGAAGTTAATATGCAATCGCATGCACTTATAAGCCATGTTGTGTTATAATAAACAGTGTCATAAAGAAGTTAATGTGTGATATCATAGACTCATTAACCGTGTTATGTTATAATAAATAGTGTCATAAAGAAGTTAATGAGTAGCCACATGGACTTATAAACCAGGTAAAGTTATAATAAACAGTGTCATAAAGAAGATAATGTATAATCAGATTGACTTATAAACCAAGTTATGTTATAATAAACAGTTTCATAAAGAAGTTAATGTGTGATCACAAGAACTTATAAGTAATGTAATGTTTTAATAAACAGTATGAAAGAGAAGTTAATGAGTAATCACATAGACTTAAAAACTTCGTTATGTTAAATAAGTTAATGCGTGATCTTGTGGACTTATAATGTACATGTATGATATATTATAATAAACAGTGTCATAAACCTGTCATTGTGTGATCACATAGACTTATAAACCATATTATGTTATAATAAACAGTGTCATAAATAAGTTAATGTGTTATCACACGAACTTATAAGCCATGTTATATTATAATAAACAGTGTCATAAAGATGTTAATGTGTGATAACATGGACTTATAAACTATGTTATATTATAATAAACAGTGTGAGTGAGTGAGTGTTTGAGTTAAACGTCCCACCAACAGCTAAGGTCATATGGAGACAGGACGGGACCTTGGTTTTAAGACTCATCCGAAAGTCTGGAGAAGCCCGGGATCGATCCTGCGACCTCTGTTTTACAAGGCGAGTAGGGCAACCACTGCACCATGGAGGCTTCTAAATAAACAGTGTCATAAAGATGTTAATATGTTATCACACGAACTTAAAAGCCATGTTATGTTATAATAAACAGTGTCATAAAGATGTTAATGCGTGATCACATGGACTTATAAATAAAAATCAAAAATGAGTTCCTTTAAGTGCAATGAAAACATTCATAAGAAAGAAGATGGGTCATACTACGCAGCCTCGGCCAATAAAGCCCCATCAGTGACCCTGCAACGATCCGGCAACGAAAGCCAGAGGAAACACACCGCAACTTTGTTAATATAATAAACAGTGTCATAAAGATGTTAATGTGTGATTACATGGACTTATAAACTATGTTATATTATAATAAACAGTGTGAGTGAGTGTTCGAGTTTTACGTCCCGCCAACAGCTAAGGTCATACACAGACAGGACGGGACCTTGGTTTAGAGACTCATCCGAAAGTCTGGAGAAGCCCGAGATCGATCCTGCGACCCCTGGTATACAAGGCGCAACCACTGCACCTCGGAGGCTTCTAAATAAACAGTGTCATAAAGATGTAAATATGTTATCACACGCACTTATAAGCCATAATATGTTATAATAAACAGTGTCATAAAGATGTTATGTGTGATAACATGGACTTTTAAGCCATAATATGTTATAATAAACAGTGTCATAAAGATGTTAATGTGAGAACACATGGACTTATAAACCATGTTACATTATAATAAACAGTGTCATAAAGATGTTAATGTGTGATTACATGGACTTACGAGTATAACATATGTTATATTATAATAAACAGTGTGAGCGAGTGTTTGAGTTTTACGTCCCCCCAACAGCTAAGGTCATACGCAGACAGGAGGGGACCTTGGTTTAAAGACTCATCCGAAAGTCTGGAGAAGCCCGGGATCGATCCTGCGTCCCCCGGTGTACAAGGCGAGTAGCGTAACCACTGCACCACGGAGGCTTCTAAATAAACAGTGTCATAAAGATGTTAATATGTTATCACAAGAACTTTTAACCCATGTCATGTTATAATTAATAGTGTCATAAAGATGTTAATGTGTGATCACATGGACTTATAAACCATTTTATATTATAATAAACAGTGTCATAAAGATGTTAATGTGTTATCACACGAACTTATAAGCCATGTTATGTTATAATAAACAGTGTCATAAAGATGTTAATGTGTTATCACACGAACTTATAAGCCATGTTATGTTATAATAAACAGTGTCATGAAGATGTTAATGTGTTATCACACGAACTTATAAGCCATGTTATGTTATAATAAATAGTGTCATGAAGATGTTAATGTGTTATCGCACGAACTTATAAGCCATGATATGTTATAATAAACAGTGTCATAAAGATGTTAATGTGTGATCACATGGACTTATAAACCATGTTATATTATAACAAGGCAACGCAAGCGTAGCATCCCCTCGCAACTGCATACCATTCATTAACATGAATGCTATCCTGCTCACAAGGTTTTCAAGGTCAAGTCCATTGTGACCTTGACCTTTGACCCCTGACCTTGAAATTCAATAGCGTTCATCCTCTGTAAATGGTGAACATTTGTGGAAGGTTTGATGCTTCTACGATGAATACTGTGTCTTCTATCCTGCTCACAAGGTTTTCAAGGTCAAGTGCATTGTGACCTTGACCTTTGACCCCTGACCTTGAAATTCTATAGGGTTCATCCTCTGTACATAGTGAACATTTGTGGAAGGTTTGATGCTTCTACGATGAATACTGTGTCTTCTATCCTGCTCACAAGGTTTTCAAGGTCAAGTCCATTGTGACCTTGACCTTTGACCCCTGACCTTGAAATTCAATAGAGTTCATCCTCTGTACATGGTGAACATTTGTGGAAGGTTTGATGCTTCTACGATGAATACTGTGTCTTCTATCCTGCTCACAAGGTTTTCAAGGTCAAGTCCATTGTGACCTTGACCTTTGACCCCTGACCTTGAAATTCAATAGGGTTCATCCTCTGTACATGGTGAACATTTGTGGAAGGTTTGATGCTTCTACGATGAATACTGTGTCTTCTATCCTGCTTACAAGGTTTCGGACAGACACACACAGACACACAGACACACACACTAACACACGGACGCACGGCACCGATGCTATATCCCCATTCGCAACGTTGTTGCGAGGGGATAATAAACAGTGTCATGAAGATGTTAATGTGTTATCACACGAACTTATAAGTCATGTTATGTTTTAATAAACAGTCATAAAGAAGTTAATGTGTGATCACATGGACTTATTAAGGGGAATTGATAAAAACCTCGGGAGAAACAATATTTCCAAGTATTATCACCCTTTTCAATAAGGCTCAATTCTAATTACATCCCTTTCAATAAGGGTCAACTCTGTGATTCAAATTGAGAATCAACTCTTACAGAAAAGAATCGGTTCCCTTAAAGGAAAAGATAGTAGGTGTACACATTCCCCTTAATTTTTTTTTTTTTTTTTTTTTTTTTTGGTTTGGGTTTTACGGCCCTTTCAAGATTATTTCACTCATATCGAGCCGATCGTTAATGATAGGTGGGCGAAAACCGGAGTACCCGGAGAAAAACCACCTGACCTTCCGTTGCAGAACTTGGCGTCTCACACGTGACCCGAGCGAGGCTCGAACCCACGGCGGTGAGAGACCTAATGACTAAGAGTCAGCGCTCTTATCCATTAGGCCACGGAGGCCCGTCACATTCCCCTTAATCTAACACTGTCGCTATAAATATCTTTCTTTTGAAACTGTTACATGAGTGTGTCCTTCTGAAACTTGGCACTCATATTCTATAGAAGTCAGTTTGTTCCCCCATTTGCTGTGTTCATATTCATTTTCGTTGTAGAACTTGCACTGCAGCTGGGTTTTCATGATCAGGCCATTTTCTAGCTGGAACAGACAAAAAGAAATATTTACATTTCCAGTGTAAAGCCTAATGTAAACCTATAGAAAACAATGTAGTTCATACTTCCATTAACGCACCGAGTCACATGATTTTCAGTGAACAAGTGACGTCAGTCTAAACCATGGTTCTCTACGGACGTTGGTGACGTCATCGCTGTTCCGCCCTTTTTAGAAAAACAGCGAGTGCATGCTTTTTAAGCTTTAAAAGTTTGCCCTATAAGCATTTTTTCGCCCAAAGATGAGGGGCAAAGAATGTAGATATAAAAAATAAACTTAATTCTATGCTTTTCATGAAAGTATGAACGACAGTGGATCGCTAGCAAAGTTAACATTAACCCCTTCGGGGTTCATTTACTTTGCACGCGACCCACTGCGTTCATACTTTCATGAACAGCAGAAAAATAAAAATCATTTCTTAAATAGAGGATCTTACTTTTGTGTTAATGTATCATTGACTTTATTAAACGAGTTGAGGAAAGGGGACAAAATGCGAGGCTTCGCCGAGCATTTAATCCTTTTTTTTTCTCAACGAGATTAGTAAATTTAATAATATGTACATCAGCACGAATGCAAGATTCTATTTATCATGTGACATTTAAAACGCATTTTTTTTTCACGATTTTTTAAACAACAAATCAATATTTCACCATTAAACGCGGCGTTGATAAGGACGTTATATGTGTAACGTTACGAAGCGTATCTAACTAATTTGCGTATTTAATCCCCTAGTGGATTATCCAATTTATTACATGGCAATTTTACATTCTCAGAAGCGACGTCATATGATAAACAAATTTAACGCATTACGAAAACACGCCTATTCAAGTATGTAAAAAATTTTATCACCATGAAAATTTTCAGATATAAAATTCTGACATTTTCTTATTTCTGCTCAAAACAAAGCTTGTGCTCGAAGAGGCGATTCTAACGAGTAAACACAATCATTGTTTTTCAAACCATAGTTTGTGCGTATTTCTGCTCAAATCAAAGATTGTGAGTGCTCGTTAGAACCGCCTTGGCGAGGCGGTTCTAATGACAACCCACAATGAATGTTTTTGAGCAGAAATAAGAAATTCCTATAAATCCGTGTTTTGCTATATAAAAGTGGGGTTTAAGGGGATGCTACTCCAACACATCACTAAAACACGCCTATATAGTTTCGACTCACTTGAACCCCACTTTTATATGAGCCGGCGCGCGACATAACCTACAATAAGACATGTGTGCCCAGTGAAGACTCAGATCAGCCTGCACATCCATATAGTTTAACCAGAGACTTCTCTTGTTGCATGAAGGAGCATTGTGCCCTTAGCTATCCTTAGAGCGCACAAAGAAGACTTTGATCAGACTGCGCGGATGCGCAGGCTGATCTGAGTCTTTGTTGGGCGCACATGTCTTATTGTAGGTTTTTTCATGCGCTGGCTCATATAGTAAAACTGGGGTTTACAGGGGTAAACATTATTTTTCTTATCTCTGCTCTAAAATGTAGATTGTGGGTACTCGTTAGAACCGCCTCGATGAGGCGGTTCTAACGGGTACTCACAATCTATATTTTGAGCAGAAATAAGAAAAATATCACATATTTTCGATTTTTCGGCGGTTATGTTTACAATGTATTTTGTATAGGCGTGTTTTCGTAATGAAGAAAAATCAAAGCACTGACAGCACTGGTGAGTCGATTGTCTACGGAAGTAAGCTGCCAGTGGGTAAATGGAACTGAACGGATTCTGCCCATCACGTGAACAAGTCCGTGAAATGAACACCCCCTTACACCCCCCTTTGTATAGAGAAAACTGGGGTTTACGGGGGTAAACATTATTTTTCTTATTTTTACTCCAAGACATAGGTTGTGGGTACTCGTTAGAACCGCCTCAACGAGGCGGTTCTAACGAGCACCCACAACCTATGTTTGCGATATAAACAAGAAAGATATCGTGGCTTTTCATCAGAAAAATAGCCATTTTGGAGATGTGAAAAAATGCACTATGTCTTACGGGTGTGTTATCGTAATTGAGAATCTTTCGCTTGACCCATCAAAGCTTGTTCTTTAGGTGAACAGTGTAGCTCGAGATCAGACGCTGCTTTCTGTGGCATCTGATCTTGGTCTACACTGACCGCCTTACCCAACATAGAGTCCAGTGCAGATTTTGCTGTTTACTCTCTTTACCCACCATTCTGACTTACACCGACATGCATACCTAAAACCTCGTTTAAAACGAAAAAAAAAATCTGAAATTTTTATACACCCATGGGAATTAAGCTGCGCCCAAATTATCTCCTGTTATTAACTCATATTTCCAGCGGTCCTAGACGGGCCACTGACAAATAATGCAGGCCAAGATCAGACGCCGCTTCCAGGATCTGCTCATAGGTCTACACTGTTTGCTGAAGATTCGTGTTTGTCTGTTTGATTTGAGGTTTAGCGTCCCAGTCAACACTATTTAAGGTCATTTTGGGGACGTTGCTTCCAATTTTGTGGGACTTCTGATATCTCAATCCCCGACGCCCAATAAAAACAATAGTGTTTATATGCATGGACGGTCCGACTCGCACCACTTTGCCTGGGCAGGCTTAGGCCAGTCGGTTTACAAGTACTCATGTGCGGTCGCATTCAGCTCTGCGTGGAAGCATCATGCAGCCCAATCTATTTCTCCTAGCCCCGATGGGTGGGGGCCATCCGGAGTTGTGTAATACTGACAATAAACAAACAGCCACTTCTTGAAGAGAACAGAAAGTAGACCATACCAAAGCGTTTTAGTAGGCGATTTTATCTGGCATAGTATTTTGAGTGTGTGTTGGGGTGTGGGGTGGGGCGGGGTAGAGGGAGCTCATACCTCGAAAACAATAGGCACTTCTTTTCTCACTCCCTTTTTGCCTTGGACGTGCCCGCCAGTATGGTATGTAGTGCAATGAACCCGCCTGTTCTCATCCTGGCCCTTTACGATTTCAACGGCTTGGTTTTCACCGTGAATAAGCAGCTTCCTGCGTAAAAAAGAAAACAAAATACCAGGACAGTCAAATTTTGCGTTAGCAAGCCCCTGCGATGAACACCGCTTCAAAAGTGAGATTTACAAGAGTATACAAAATGTCCTGCGAGCACATGACGTAATTATGACGTCAAATCAACGTCGACACAACGTCATAATGTTTATGCAACGTCACATCTACGTCGTTGCACCGACGTTGTTTTGACGTTGCCCTAACGACGTGAGCCATGCAGAGTGGGTGGTGTTTCCATGCTGAGCCGAAACAGACCAAACGTGAATACTGGTTAACCGATTAGACCTAGGTCTGCCCAGGAAAAGTAATGCGATTCTGACTGCTCCTCAAACCCCTTGGGTTTTTTAGACGGTATAAGTAATTTCGTCTCAATGTCGGGTAAAAGTCCCACAAATCCGGAAGTGACATAAATAGTGTTAACGGGGACGTAAACATCAACACAAACAGAAAAAAAAATTCTTTATTCTTACGAAAACAAAATAAACATACAGGCCCACGAATTGAAGTAGGCCTATACACGCATGTGCGTGTGCACGTACGCGCACAGGCACGCACGCTATAGATATATGAACAAAAACAGTTCAGTACACACACACAAAGCTAAAAAAATCACACATGCATATGCAGAGAGAGAGAGAGAGAGAGAGAGAGAGAGAGAGAGAGAGAGAGAGAGAGAGAGAGAGAGAGAGAGAGAGAGAGAGAGTTCAAAGCACTGATGGAACTGGTGGATTGACTCTGGATGTGGGTTGGGAAAAAGGTCCTGAACGAAATTTCGATCAAACCCTTAGATTCCTGGAATCTGGGTAAATCGTTTAGACCCAGTTCAGACGCCGCGTTCTGTGGCGTCTGTAAGCGGCGTCTGATCCGTGTCTATACAGCTTACAAATGTCTCAGCACATGAGCCAAGTCCTAGTTATGCACACACCCCCCCCCCACCCCCCACACCCACCCAAACTTCGAAGAAAGTGTGGGGGCATATTGCTTTTGCTATGTTCGTCCGTCCTTCCGTTCGTTCCGCTTTTTACTGCATTGCATAACTTTTGAACCGTGCATGCTAGGCTTTTGAAATTTCATATATGGACTCCTTATGAAAAAATAATTGACCAGTGTTTTTTTTTTTTTTCTCTCTCATCAGGATTATGCCCCTTTCTTGAGTTATGGCCCTTTGCAAAAAAATGCTATGAAATATTGTAAGCACGATATCTCAAAAAAATCATTAGAGCTATTGCATACTGATCGGGAATGATGAGAAGATGAACTGATTAACTTTTGATAAAAATCTGATTTTTTTTTACTTGAGTTATGGCCCTTTGAAACTTTGGGCGTTTTAAGCTTGTAAGCAAGATATCTCAAAAACGATTTGAGCTATTGCCCTGAGACTTTACAGAATGATTCGGGATGATGAGTTGATGAACTGATTTACTTTTGGAAAAAAATCCGATTTTTTTCTTGAGTTACGGCCCTTTGGAACTTTGGTCATTTTAAGCTTGTAAGCAAGATATCTCAAAAACCATTACAGCTATTGCCCTGAAACTTTACAGGCTGATTGGGGACGATGAGAAGGTGAACTGATCACTTTTCGATTTTTTTTTCTTTTTTTTTTTTACAGATAACCCCCTAAGAATAGCAGGGATATATACATGTATAACCGTTACCTGAATTTCATACAAAACGGTTTTTGCGTGGGTGTCGGGGACAGTGAAAGTCATGGGATATACATTTATTGATATATGACTGACAAAATGTCTGCCATAGCCCATAAGCTGCCGAGAAAAACTGCATCAGAATATGTCGTCTGCTTATGTCGTCTGCTGTTTTTTTTCTGTTTTTTGTTGTTGTTTTTTTGTTTTGTTTTTGTTTTTTTTTTGTGTGTGTGTTTTTTTTTTTCTTTTTTGGCAAACTTTTTAAAAATATGTTTGCATATAGCAAACAGTGTGGGCCCAGATCAGACTGCTCCTATAGGAACGCTCTGATCTGGGTCCACACTGTTTGCAAAATGACGTTTAAAGTAACCGGCAGACGACAATTGTCGTGATTGGCGTTTTATGAGTTAAAGTAAAGTTGCCAGTTATTGAGCAGGAATGTAGGTAACAGGGACATTGGCAGGATATTTTCAAAGCATGCTGCATGTAAGCTTCCAGCTCTACGTCCGTCTGATCCTAGTCTACACTGTCCACTTCCAGTGAAGGAGATTTTGTTTAACTTGCAATAAATGAAACTGATCAGACACCCCTTGATCTGGTAAACTGACCTGTCCAAATCTATTAAGTGAAAGATTCTATTTGTCAAATATGGGTTAATGAGAACGTATGAATCCCTTCCTGTGCGTCAGGCTGAGTCTCTTAAGCAACAAATTGTGGTTTTTGACTTGTTTTCCCTGACATTCAATTTGTCACTAACAGCAAATTGGCCTAGAAGTTATCGACCAAGTGATATAAAGACGGCTGGTTTTCCTGGAAATTGAGCTTAACGTCGACTTGTCAGCTTAAGTGATCATTTTCTTTTTCTTTTCTTTTTTTTTTTTTTTTTTTTTTTTTGTCGGAATGAACAATAAACCATAAAACAGAGCGTTATTTTTTTTCTGATTTTTGTTTGTTATCACGTGAACAAGTCCGTGGAATTAACACCCCCTGAACCCCACTTTATATAGAGAAAACTGGGGTTTACGGGGTATACAATATTTTTCTTATTTCTGTCCCAAGACATAGGTTGTGGGTACTCGTTAGAACCGCCTCAATGAGGCAGTTCTAACGAGCACCCACAACCTATGTTTGAAGTAAAAATAACAAAAATATGACAGATTTTCATCAGAAAAGTAGCCATTTGAAGATGTGAAAAATGCACTATTTTGCACGGGTGTGTTATCGTATTGCGACCACTTCCAGTATGAGGGCCACGTGGAAATTTAGTGTATACTAAAAAAGTCAAAGGGGCATAACTCTATTATTAGTCGGTAGATCATATCCTCGAAAAAAACATGCGCTAGCCAACATCATGGTCTAACTATGGATGAAGTTTCAGCTTGATCGGATGTAAACTGTAGGAGGAGTTATCCGGAAACGAAAAGTTTACAAGAAATTTCAAAGGGGCATAACCTCGAAATAATATGCGCTGCCCCACATCATGATCTAATTATGTATGAAGTTTCAGCTTGATCGGATGTAAACTGTAGGAGAAGTTATCCGGAAACGAAAAGTATACAAGAAATTTCAAAGGGGTATAACTCTTTAATTATTTGGTGGACCGTAACCTCGAAATAATATGCTTTGCCTCACATCATGGTCTAACTATGTATGAAGTTTCAGCTTGATCGGATGTAAACTGTAGGAAGAGTTATCCGGAAACGAAAAGTTTACAAAAAAATTCAAAGGGGAATACCTCTATTATTATTTGGTGGACCGTAACCTCGAAACAATATGCGCTGCCCCACATCATGGTCTAACTATGTATGAAGTTTCAGCTTGATCGGATGTAAACTGTAGGAAGAGTTATCCGGAAACGAAAAGTTTACAAAAAAATTCAAAGGGGAATACCTCTATTATTATTTGGTGGACCGTAACCTCGAAACAATATGCGCTGCCCCACATCATGGTCTAACTATGTATGAAGTTTCAGCTTGATCGGATGTAACCTGTAGGAAGAGTTATCCGGAAACGAAAAGTTTACAAAAAAATTCAAAGGGGAATACCTCTATTATTATTTGGTGGACCGTAACCTCGAAACAATATGCGCTGCCCCACATCATGGTCTAACTATGTATGAAGTTTCAGCTTGATCGGATGTAAACTGTAGGAAGAGTTATCCGGAAACGAAAAGTTTACAAAAAAATTCAAAGGGGAATACCTCTATTATTATTTGGTGGACCCTAACCTCGAAACAATATGCGCTGCCCCACATCATGGTCTAACTATGTATGCCGAAGTTTCAGCTTGATCGGATGTAAACTGTAGGAGGAGTTATCCGGAAACGAAAAGTTTGCAAAAAATTTCAAAGGGGCATAACTCTATTAAAATTTCGTGGAGCGGTACCTCGAAATAATATGCGCTGCCCCACATCATGGTCTAACTATGTATGCAGTTTCAGCTTGATCGATTGTAAACTGTAGGAGGAGTTATCCGGAAACGAAAAGTTTACAGACGGGCAGACGGACAGACAGAGGGACGCCGGGGGGGGGGATAACATAATACGACCGTTTTTCAAACGAGTGTATAAAAATTAAAAAAAAAAATTGGTAAAAAAAAAATACATTAAATAAAACAAACCATAAAAAAACTAATGAAAATGTTTATCGTTTCTAAAATAAAAAAGAACAAAAAAAAAATCATTTACGCTCTCCTCTTAAACGAATAACACACCCGTGTGGAATAACGATTTCTTTCGTTCCTCTTAAATGGCATTTTCTCTAAAAAATCAATATTCCAAATAGGCATATTTCGTATATCTGTAGCAAACATAGATTGTGGGTGCTCGTTAAAATCGCCTCATGAGGCGATTCTAACGAGAACCCACATTCTATGTTTTCGAGCAGAAATAATATAAACTAGTCCTAATTTTTAACCGACCCTGTAAAACAGCATTTTTTCTCAGGATAAAGTGGGGTTTACCTGGGTGTCAGTTGAATGGACTTGTTAACATTGTGGGTGCTCGTTAGAATCGCCTCATTGAGGCGATTCTAACGAGAACCCACATTCTATGTTTTCGAGCAGAAATAATATAAACTAGTCCTACTTTGTAACATACCCTGTAAACACCATTTTTTTCTCTGGATAAAGTGGGGTTTACCTGGGTGTCTATTGCATAGACTTATTAACGTGATGAAATGCAAAAAACAAAGCTTGCTCAGTGCAGGTAAGCTTCCTTGAACCCTTCAGCATTTTGCCATTCAATCACACTCAATATTTGGAACACTTACAACAACTGCACAGCTGGACGTGACGTCACTCTAACGTCATAATTTGTATTGACGTTCAACTTCACCGTGTTAGTATGTCCAAATCGTTGTCCGTCAATCTTATGATAAACGTTCTCATTGGTATCCTTCCGTTTAATTTCCAAAACTAGCTTGAAATTTTTAGCCATTTTACATCTTCACATTACTGGATCTCCTGTCTGTCTTCCGATGTCTGTTTAATTGATAAATACCAATACTAAAAACAGTAAAAGCGTGATCAGAATAATGATGAGATATTGTTTAAGGCGAAAGGATACGCCGCACACATTTCCCGCCATATTTTATAAGGGAGATAACCTTCATATCTTAGATTATCATCACGAAAACACGCCTATATAATTTTAACCCCCTTGAACCCCACTTTTATACAGTGCAAACTGGGGTTTACAGGGGTAAACCTTATTTTTCTTATTTCTGCTCTAAAATATAGATTGTGGGTACTCGTTAGAACCGCCTCACCGAGGCGGTTCTAACGAGTATCCACAATCTATGTTTGAAGGAGAAATCAGAGAAATATAACATTTTTCCTCTTAAAATTTTCCTTTTTTCGGCGGTAGATGTATAAGCGTGTTTTCGTAATGTTTTTCCGGTGAACTGAGATGCCTCCGTGGTGTATTGGTAACGCTACTCGCCTTGTAAACCAGGGGTCGCTGGATCGATCCCGAGCTTCTCAAGACTTTCGGATGTGTATTTAAACCGTGGTCCCGTCTCCGTATGACCTTAGCTGTTGGTGAGACGTAAAACTCAAACACTCAAACTCCGGTGAACTTAACTCAAGAGGGCGGTTGGTACAGCCTAGCCCGACCATCCACCCCTTTAGTACTTTTCTTACTTTCTTTTTCTTTCTAATTGGAAGAAATAGAACTCGATAAATCGGAATACCTCGGAGGACGCTCTCATGTATATTATAGATAGGTTTTGTTTGTTTGTTTGTTTGAGTTGAGGTTTTACGTCCCCGTCAACCCTATTAAGATCATTTTGGAGACGTTGCTACCGATTCTGTGGGACTTTTACCCGACATTGGGATGAAACGACATCTCAAGCCCTATTGCCCATAGAAACCGCTAGGGTTTAAGGAGCGGTCCGACTCGCATAACTTTTCCTGGGCAGGCTTAGACCTAAGCTGCTCAAGTTCGTCGGTTTCAGCTCTGCGCGGAAGCACCATGCAGCCCAATCTATTTCTCCGGGCCCCGATGGGCGGGGGCGCAATCAGGGTTAGGTAGAAAAGAAGCATATATTCTTAGTGTAAATATTCTGTTCCTCATGAACATTTTTCCTCTCAGACAGGAGGCATTACTGTCCTTATTCCTTGTCAGAAACATATGATGTGAGTACTTGTTAGAATCGCCTCGATGAGGCGATTCTAACAAGGACTCACAGCATACATATACGTTTTCGTGGAAAAATAAGAAAAAAAAAACTATCCCAAAATTATCTTTATTACTTCGACGTATCTTGAATAATGCTCTTAATGTATAGCCTTATTCAAAGGGGAGCTAAAATAGGTTTGGCAAGAGTTGTCTACCCTTGAAGTGAAGCCATTTCCATTACTTATTGGCAGGTCTATTCCGCATTGATTAGGCAATTCCTTCTTATTTGACAACTTGGACAATTTCCAGTTTTTAGCAGTTTTATGGGTACTTTTCGGAGAACGAAGCTGCAATACCCCTTATTAAAAGATTATCTAATTCCTGAGTTCAGATCATACACATTTGAAGTTCGACACATGAATTTTTGTAAATGTCAATTCTTGAAAATTTGGAGGAGTGCCAACATTAAACGGTATAGCTCCTGAGACAGCTCAGTCCAGCTACAACGTTTGGAACTTCCGGTTTGATTTTTCTCATATATTGATCAATCAACTCTAAAGAAACGAATTTGCTCATATTCTTTGAGAATAGCTCACTTTTGACAGGGGGTGGGGGTAACCATATACAGTGAAATTCCGCTATTAAGACCACCTAAAATTAGGACTAATTTTGATATAAAAAGCTTATTTTGAAGGGTACAATGAATATTTCTTTGTGTTTTCTGCCAACAATATCCTCTGGTCAGGGACCACCTTCGGGACTGTTCAAAAGTGGCCTTAATGACCACTTTTGAACAGTCCCAAAGGTGTTCTTAATATAGGAATTTTATTGTATATCTACAAGTGTTGTCTACCATGAAGGCGTATCCACTCCCTTAAAGCTCAATTCAACCATTGTCTAACATTTAAAAGCTTATAGATTATTCCAATTCCAGAAATACTGCATCACACTCCTCCTACGTGTAACTGATCCAACAAAACGTACAATCCCAGCAGGCACTCAACGTTGAACTAACGTTGAAACAACGTTGAAAACGTTGTTTCAACGTTAGTTCAACGTTAGTTCAACGTTTTGTGCCTGCAGGGATAACTCCTGTGGGACAAGCGAAGACTAAGAGCCGTCTCCGGTTCTGATCAGTCTTTGATGTTTGACAGTTGGATTTCCCAAAGAAAACGGAATTCACCTGTAAACGGTGTAGACTCTGATTACACGCCTTGTTGCCGGTTTTATCCTGTACTAGCTCGTATCACAAAATTTTCAACTGAATCTGTAAAGTACTGAGTCGTGTTACATACGTATGCTATGATCCTAATATGTTGTTTAAGGAAGCGAAATACGAAAAAATATCCCAGAATTTCCGTTTCATAATACCACATCAAGAGCTCATAATTGGCCCCCGCCCATCGGGGCTTAGAGAAATAGATTGGGTTGCATGATGCTTCCACGCAGAGCCGAAACCGATCGCACACGAATACTGGTAGGTCTAAGCCTCCCCAAGCAAACTTGTGCGAGTCGGACCGTCTTATGGTGGCAGAGGCTGAGATGTCATTTCATCTCCATATCGAGTAAAAGTCCCGCAAAATTGGCAACGTCTCGAAAATGGCCTAAATAGTGTTAAAGGGGACTTTAAACCTCAATTCAAACAAATTCAAACAAATAACAGCTCATAAGGAGAGCGGAAATCTCAAAATAGGCTACTTGTCCCACATGTATAATTTCCCACATATAGCATACGGAAAATTGAGTCATATCGCATCTTCGATCGCTTATTGACAAACGCAATATTCCAAGAAAAGAAAGCAAAAACCTATGCTATTTCTGACGTTAATTGGTTATCGTAATCAATATCATCCAAGAGCTTTCTGTCACGGAATGTGTTTCACATAAACAGATTATCCCGAGTAATAGATTGGTTCGAATGTCATAACACTAGACAGGATTTTGCTCATGGCGACGCATTTTGTCTGCCATGACGAATAAATTGTTTGTATGTCAATATTACAATAAACCACAGGGCTTGAGATGTCATTTCATCTCAATGTCGGGTAAAAGTCCCACAAAATCGGAAGCGACGTCTCCAAAATGACCTATACTGTGTTGACGGGGACGTTAAACCTCAAATCAAACAAACAAACATAACAATAAATCACATTTAGCAGACGGAATTTTCAAAGTATTTCTTCTCTCTCTCTCCCTCTCTCTCTCTCTCTCTCTCTCTCTCTCTCTCTCTCTCTCTCTCTCTCTCTCTCTCTTATTGTTCAGCGACAATAAGGTTTGACATCACATGTGAATCGTCTGCCAAGCAGACGATTCACATGTAATGTCAAGCCTTATTTTCACTGAAAAATATTGCCGTCTGCTCTAGAAATTTCGGGAGCGCTTGATTGCTGAATTACAGCTGCGACAAATTCAGGGGAATTAATACGCCAGATTTTCTCAGATTTTTCTCTCTATGTTAGGCATATAAGCCTCCGTGGCGCAGTGGTTACACTACTCGCCTTGTAAAACAGGGGTCGCAGGATCGATCCCGGGCCTCTCCAGACTTTCGGATGAGTCTTTAAACCGAGTTCCCGTCTTCGCATGACCTTAGCTGTTGGTGGGACGTAAAACGCAAACACTCACTCACTCTATGTTAGGCGGAATACTCTATAACTCTATTATATATTCTATACTCCGCTGTGGTTCGAGCCTAGCTGTGACGCCTAGCTCGGGTCACATGTAAGACGCCAACGGTTCTGCAACTGCATCACGAAAATAAGCCTATATATTTTGACCCCCTAATCACCACTTTTATATAGTAAAACTGGGATTTACAAGACTATACATATTTTCTTATTTCTGCTCAAAATCATAGATTGTGGGTAATCGTTAGAACCCCCCCCCCCCCCCCCCCCCCCCCCAAAAAAAAAAAAAAAAAAAAGTTAAGGACAATCCATCCATGGAGATTTCAACTCTGACCCAAACATTTGAAATGTATTTAATTTACCGGGTGCGTTTAATCACACACTTTGACTTTGAAAAAAATCACCGCCTGACAACATACATTTCCCGGAATGGGATGCATCATAATTACTAGTCTGAGAAATTAACATTTTGTTTGCCCCCACCCATCGGGACTTGGAGTAATAGACTGTACAGAGCCGAAATCGTCCGAACGTTTGAGTATATATAGGTAAACCGCTTACAAGATCTAAGCCTGCCCAGGAAAATTGTGCGAATCGGACCGTCCCTTAAACTCTAGCGTTTTGGGAGCGGTAGGGTTTGAGCTGTCATTTCATCACAATGATATCGGTGTGTAACAGTAATGTAATGATAAATCGAAAAGTTATGATATTCAAAGAAAAACATTACGAAAACACGCCTATTTAAATATATTGGTTAAATTTTTACCACCCGAAAATGAAACTTTTCAGATACAAATCCTGATATTTTTCAAATTTATGCTGAAAACACACATTGTGGGTACTCGTTAGAACCGCCTCGGTGAGGCGGTTCTAACGAGTACCCACAATCTATGTTTTTTTTCGAGGCGGTTCTTACGAGTACCCACAATCTATGTTTTTTAGCAGAACTATGACAAATTAGGGACACCCCTGTAAACCCCAGTTTTACTTTATAAAAGTGGGGTTCAAGGGGGTCAAAACTATATAGACGTGTTTTCGTGATGGAATCTTTCCTCGGGATACCCAGGCAAATCGGTACCTCGACTCATACGGAGACGGGACCTCGCTTAAAAGACACATCCGAAAGTCTGGAGAAGCCCGGGATCGAACCCACCACCCCTGTTTATGAGTAGCTTGAGGTAGAATGAGCAAAGGACGTATTTTCATTAGAAACACATATTTATATGAGACATGAGTATGGATTCGATATGGGCGTCCCAACCCCAGGCCGATATTCAGACTTTCAGATGTGTCTTTTAACCGAGGTGCCGTCTCCGTATGACCATAGCTGCTAGTGGGACATAAAACACGCACGCACGCACGCACACACGCTGCGCACGCACATACGCACACACATTCTCCATTTTCTGCTGATTTAAGAGGCCTGGTACAGTGATCAGCTTCAGAATGCATGCATCAGGTAAACAAGTCCGTGAAATTAACACCCATCTGGAGAGAAATCTGAGTATATAGGGGAATACATTATTTTGCTTATTTCTGCTCCAAGACATATGTTGTGGGTACTCGTTAGAACCGCCTCAGTGAGGCGCTTCTGACGAGCACCATCAGCCTATGTTTGCAGTAACAATAAGAAAAGTGGACCCCGCCCATCGGGGCTTGAAGAAGTAAATGGGCTGTATGATGCTTCCACGCAGAGCTGAAACCGACCCGCACACGAGTACTGGTAAACCGTTTAGAGGATCTAAGCCTACCCAGGCAAAGCGGTGCGAGTCGGACCGTCTATACCTATAAACCCTATTGGTTTCATTGGGCGGCAGGGCTTGAGATGTCTCGGGTAAAAGTCCCACAAAATTGGAAGCAACGTCTCCAAAATTACCTATATAGTGTTGACGGGGACGTTAAAACTCAAATCAAAACAAACAATAAGAAAAATATAACACATATTTATCGGGAAAGTAGCCATTTATGAGATCTGATGAAATAATTCACTTTTTCATACGATTTTGCACTTCCATTAGATTAATATCTTGTATAATGCACCTTTCATAGCTTTCCAGATGAAATGTTTCGATAGTTACTTTTGCTCCGAACATGGATCGTGGGTGCTCGTTAGAACCGCCTCTCATGGAGGCGGTTCTAACGAGAATCCACGATCAATGTTTGGAGATAAAAATAAGGAAAATAATGTAAAACCCACTTTTACCCACATAAAGTGTTATTTACAACGTATTTATTATTACAGGGTTTTGTTAACATAATGACCCTGTTTGTTTAACCCCTTTGGAGATGCAAGGCTGTCAAGGAAAAGTGTAAACTGAAAGACCGTCATCACCTTAATAGTGTTGAATAGGCCATAAAACCTCCGAAAAAGAACAAATTAGTTAACACATTAACAAGTCCTAAGCAACATCTGCATTATTTGTGCTGTTTTGCTTAGAGAAGGGGTTTGTACAAGACATTCGATACGGATTAAGTTGGTCCAGTTAAAACTGCCTTCACATTAGAGACCAAGTTGATCCTGTACTTGACCGGATCTAAATGCATCCATACTAGGTACAGATAACAAAATGCATCCACGCTAGGTACAGATAACAAAATGCATCCACACTAGGTACAGATGACAAAATGCATCCGTATACTAGGTACAAATAAGGTAAGTATTTTGTGATTTCTAAAGGATATTTTTGTCAGTTCTCCTTAAAAACCTATGTTGTGGGTATGCATCAGAACCTCCTCAGTGAGGCGGTTCTAATGAATACACACAACATAGGTTTATATGGAGAAATAAGGAAAACTGTCTTTAAATTATCATCAAATACTCACCTTATCTGTTGCTATGCATGTACCTTGCTGAATCGGTTCAACTTAGTCTCATTAATCCGTGAGTTTACACTTGGTACAAAGTTGAGCCGGATCAAACTGATCCACAACAGGTTGCGTTCGCACCAAGAACCAACTTGGTCCCCAGTGTAAATGCAGCTTCATACGGATCAACTTAATCCTGATAAAGCCAGTCGTTGTCTAAACACGATTTGATCAAGACCAACTTGACGTGGTTCAAGTTAATCCCGATCAAATCCCTAGTATGAACGCAGCCATAGAGTCGCCTCATTCTGAGGTAGTTCCGAGCAAAGACTCGTCACCCAGCGAACCGCTCATTCTGAAGCAGACTTGAATCAGTCCAAAAAGTTAACCAATATCTGAACTGAATTGCCTCCTATTGATGACAGAAGCCATTGCTTTTCAGATGGGTTAAAATTAATAAGCATATTCTTATGAGAGAAAACAATTACGTAAATAAATGGACTGTATGAAGAAGCGTTGCCTGAAAATGCACCCAAATGAAGAATTTTTGTTTGATTTGATGTTTATTGTCCCCGTCAACACTTTAAAGGTCATTTTGGAGACGTGGCTTCCAATTTTGTGGGACTTTTACCTGCCATTGATATGAAATGACATGTCAAGCCCTGCCGCCCTATGAAACCAACATGGTTTATAAGCATGGACGGGCCGACTCGCACCGCTTTGCCTGGGCAAGCTTAGATCCTCTAAACTGTTTACCAGTACTCGTGTGCAGGCCGGTTTCAGCTCTGTGTGGAAGCATCATGCAGCCCATCCATTTCTTCAAGCCCCGATGGGCGGGGTCGACCCAAATGAAGAAGCGTTGACTGAAAATACACCCAAATACTGCCCAGCGAAAGCTCTGATCAGGCTACGCAGATGCGCAGGCTGATCTGAGTTTTCGTTTGGCGCCCATATGGTAAGTCCCTTTTTCAACAGACTTGCCTCATATGATAGTGCATAAGTTTCGCAGTCTCTGTAAGTTGTGTCCTACACACTTAACCACTCGTGCTATAAATATCTTTCTTTGGTCACTGTGACGTAAGTATGTCCTTCTGAAACTTGGCACTCATATTCCACTGAATTCAACGGCTTTCCCCATTTGCTGTGCTCTACTTCCTTCTCTTTGTAGAACTTACATTGCAGCTGTGATCTCATGGTTAGCCCATTTTCTAGCTGAAATGAAGAAAATAATAGTCAAGTAATGTAAAGATGTTTATGAAATCTGTACGGCAAGAGTGCCGTATTGACTCAACACTGTCTGTATACCATCACTAAAACACGCCTATATAGTTTTGACTCCCTTCTACCCCACATTTATATAGTAAAACAGTGGTTTATAGGGGTAACCCTTATTTTTCTTATTTCTGCTCTAAAATATAGATTGCTGGTACTCCTTAGAACCGCCTCAGTGAGGCGAAACTAAAGAGTTTACCCACAATCTAGTTTGTTTGTTAGCTCACCTGAGCACGAAGTGCTCATGGTGAGCTATTGTGATCCGTCAATGTCCGTCGTCCGTCGTGTGTCGTGCGGCGTCAACAATTTGCTTTAAATGCTAACTCCTCCTTAACCCTTGAGCCAATTTCAATAAAACTTCATAGGAATATTGCTGAGGTGACCCTCTACAAAAAAAGTTAAAATTGTTCCGCTCCGCTGAACAAGATGGCCGCCAGAGCTAAAAATAGAAAAATCTTCAAACGACAACTTCTCCTGTACCTTAAGGCCAATTTCATTCAAATTTTATAGTAATGTTGCTTAGGTGACCCTCTACCAAAATAGCTAAACTGTTTCCGCTCCAGTGAACAAAATGGCTGCCAGAGCTAAAAATAGAAAATTCTTTAAACGACAACTCCTCCTGTACCTTTGGGCCAAATTAATTCAAACTTCATAGGAATGTTGCTTAGGTGACCCTCTACTGAAAAAGCTAAAACGGTATTGCTCTGATGAGCAAAATGGCCGCCATAGCTAAAAATAGAAAAGCATCTTAAATTTGCTTCAAACACTAACACCTCCCCAACCCTTGGGCCAATTTGATTCAATCTTCACAGGAATGTTGCCCAAATGACTCCCTACCAAAATAGCTAAAATCGTTGTGCTCTGACAAACAAGATGGCCACCAGAGCTAAAAATAGAAAAAAAAAATCTTTAAACGACAACTCCTCCTGTACCCTTGGGCCAATTTTATTCAAACTTCAAAGGAATGTTGCTTAGTTGACCATCTTCCAAAATAGCTGAAAAGATTTTGCTCTGATGAGCAAAATGGCCACCAGAGCTAAAAATAGAAAAAAACATTGTAAATTTGCTTCAAACACAAACTCCTCCTTAACCCTTGGGTTAATTTGATTCAAACTTCACAGGAATGTTATGTAGGTGACTCCCAAAAGAAAAAGCTAAATCATTCCACTCTGTCACTAACAAGATGGCCGCCAGAGCTAAAAATATAAAAAAATTCTTCAAACGACTACTCCTCCTTTACCTTGGACCAATTTCATTCAATTTTCATAGGAATGTTGCTTAGATGACCCACTACAAAAATAGCTAAAACGTTTTCGCTCTGATGAGCAAAATGGCCGCCATAGCAAAAAACTGAAAAAACTTTGCAAATTTACATCAAAACGCGAACTCCTCCTCAACCCTTGGGCCGATTTGCTACAAACTTCACAGGAATGTTAGTTAGGTGACTCCCTACCGAAATAGCTAAAATCGTTCAACGCGGTGAAGAAGATGGCCGCCAGAGCTAAAAGATAGAAAAAAATCTTCAAACGACAACTCCTCCTTACCCCTTGGGCCAATTTGATTTAAACTTCACAGGACTATTATGTCGTTGACTCCCTACCAAAATAGCTAAATTTGTTCCGCTCTGACTAACAAGGTGGCCGCCAGAGCTAAAAATAGAAAAATTCTTCAAACGACAATTCCTCCTTACCCCTTGGGCCAATTTGATTCAAACTTCACAGGAATATTATGTCGTTGGCCCTCTACCATATTAGCTAAAATGATCCCGCTCTGATGAACAAAATGGCCACCAGAGCTAAAAATAGAAAAACATTGTATTTGCTTCAAACTTCACAGGAATGTTGCCCAGGTGACTCCCTACCAAAATAGTTAAAAATCATTCCACTCTGATAAACAAGATGGCCACCAGGGCTAAAAATAGAAAAAAATCTTCAAACGACAACTCCTCCTGTACCCTTGGGCCAATTACATTCAAACTTCATAGGAATGTTGCTTAGATGACTACCAAAATAGCTAAAATGGTCTCGCTCCGATGAACAATATGGTCTCCAGAGCTAAAAATAGAAAAACATTGTAAATTTGCGAACTCTTCCTAAACCCTTGGGTCAATTTGATTCAAACTTCAAAGGAATGTTGCCTAGGTGACACCCTACCAAAATAGCTAAGATCGTTCCACTCTGATCAACAAGATGGCCACCAGAGCTAAAAATAGAATGTACTAGAGACAGTGACATTCAGGTGAGCGAATCAGGGCCCTCTGGGCCCTATTGTTTTTATTTGTTTTCGGGGTTTTTTTTTGTTTTGTTTTTTGTTTTTTTTTTTGTTTTTTTTTTGTTTTTTTTTTGTTTTTTTTTGGCGGTAAAATTTGTATAGGCGTGTTTTAGTAATGCTGTTTACTGTCTGTACACACTTCAACGTTATAACGTTATAAACATTGTTTCAACATTGCTCAGCACTGGGTGCCTGCTGAGCTAAGTTTTTATGTGCTTAACATTACCACTCCCTGGTATAATTCAGCAGACAACATTTTTTTATATATATATTTCTTATTTTCCCAGACAAAAGGATTTGACATCTCATGCAAATTGTCTCCTCGGTAGCTCAGTCGGATGCGCGTCTGACTGGTGATCAGGAGGACGCGGGTTCGATACCTGCTGGGGTCGGCAACATCCTTTCGTGGAGACTGATTATGAAATCTTTTCTACGGTCATTCTCTCCCTTCCGCTGATTCAAGAAGGGCAATTGTCAGTTTCTGGCGAAAGAATGTGCACTATACTGGTTAACTGCTTGCGTATAAGCTTGCCCAGAAAAAGTGTTGCTAGGTAAACTGACCGGCTCAAAATGACCTAAATAGTGTTGACTGGGCCTTTAAACTCCAATACAAACAAACAAACTAACAGACCACGGTCGGATGGACGGACTTGTGAATACAATGCACGCTCCAAATCTCGACTTTTCGTCGGCCGAACTCAGTTTTGGGTCGTGCAATTATGAAACTTTCGAAGAATCCAAGCAAATCTGATAGGCAACCTGTCCAGAGATGGGCTTGTGTATTTATAACTTATCCGGGACATTGCCGGACACGCAAGGCTCCACACAATATATAATTTTACCTCAAAAACAAAGGGCACTTCTTTTCTAGCTCCCTTCTTGCTGTGGTCGTGTCCACCAGAATTGTAAGTAGCACTAAATACTCTTTTTTCATCATCGTCTTGGCCTTCTGAAACTTCTACAGCATGGCCTTCGCCGTGAATAGCCATTTTTCTGAAATATATAGAAACGTGATCTGCATAGCATAGGTACATGTATGTCAATCCCTTTCATCCCTGAATATCAAGAATATCAAGATCTGAAGTATTTTTCCTTCTTCGAATAGGTCCATTTTTGTTAGCCTCGCTCGAATCACATGTGAGACGAAGTTCTGCAACGCAATGTCTGGTGGTAATTCTCAGGGTACTCCGGTTTTGGCCCACCTCTGATTAACGATCGCTCTAAATAAGTGAAATAATCTTGAACGAACCGTAAAACCAAAACCAAAAAAAACAACGTGAAATTCAGCTTTCTTAAAAAAACATATTTAAATGCATTTATATATATTCTTTCTTCCAAGTGTCATCTGATTAAGAGACCATCTTCGGGACTGTTCAAAAGTGGTATTCAAGAACAGTTCCAAAGGTGGTCTTAATAGAGGAATTTTACTGTATATGGGCAATAAATCATTTGTCCTTGGCTCTAGGTAAGTGTAGAGGGGGGATGTTGTGATTTCTTCTGTTGTTTTTTTTTTGTTTTTTTTTTTTGTTTTTTGTTGCTGTTTTTTTTTTTTTTTTTTTTTCACTTTGTCTCGTTTTCCTCTCTCTCTCACCTGTCCCTCGCTTTCATCTCCTCTACTTTCTCTTCTATCTCTTTCTTTACCTTTAGCATGGGGACAACACAAAATGAACCACAAGGGTTGATGTATCGTTAAACCCCAACACAATTAAGTAAAATAATATCTATCCTTGTAATCCTCATAGTCCTCTGTATAAAGTGGGATTTACATGGGTACTCAACATACGAACTTGTTAAGTGACAATGTCCTAATTTGTCACCATTTCTTCCAAATACTCTCAAAAACAAAGAAGAAACTCTGTATGGAAGCCGATGGGGGACATTTTGACTTTCCACATTTGGACTTGTTACTTATGGCTTGCGACTTATGGCTTTTGACTTATGCCTTTTGACAAACATGAAGCATTGGCGGACAACGACGGCGACGAAGTCACCTGAAGCAATGGCGCATAGCGGCGGACAACGACGGTAACCAAGTAAGTCGCAAATTTTGTTTGTTTGATCGGAGGTTTAACGTCCCCGTCATCACTGTCACTGTTTAGGTCATTTTGGAGACGTTGCTTCCAATTTTGTGGTACTTTTACCCGACACTGAGATTAAATGTCATCTCAAGCCCTGTCGCCCAATGAAACCAATAGGGTTTATAAGCATGGGCGGTCCGACTCGCACCGCTTTGCCTGGACAGGCTTAGATCCTCTAAGCGGTGTGCAGTCGGTGTCAGCTCTGCGTGGAAGCATCATGCAGCCCATCTATTTTTTCAAGCCCCGATGGGCGGGGGCCGCATAAGTCGCAAGTCATAAGTCACAAGTCCAAATGTCACAAGTCAAAATCCCCCCCCCCCTCCCCAACCCCCGCCGGCTTCCATACTGAGGACCTTTTTATATTATCATATATTGTCCTGTACTATCAGAATAATTGTTAGGCAAATTATGCTAGTTGGCAAATAACATATCTATGTAATGTATATATCGTGGTTACCGTAATGATCCTATATGAGAAGTATTGGGACAGAATGGCACAAGCAAACCAGTTCAGACGGCTCCTAGAGCAGTCTGATCAGGGTCTACACTCTTTACTATTTGCTATTCCGTCTGCACTTTTTGGACTCCTTGCTTGCGTGAAACAAATTTGTCAAAATATTAGGATAATTACAGCAAATCTTCAAGGGCACAGTGTCAGAATTTTTAGGACTTTTTCGGTAGGATCAATGTGTAACATGGAATTGTAGGCTTTTCCAATTTATACATTCAAAGAGACCAGAGGTGCGTTCAACGTGAGAGCTCGGCGGGCGCTTGCGTTGTCCAATGCACATCTGGTTTGTCAATCGACCCAAAGTAACTAAGTATAAATGCTCTTCAGTGGTGTAGGAAATCCAGGTAGCGGTTATTTATAGAAAATAGCCGCGTTATTCTAACCGCTGTTAGCCCAGCGTGTTGTGTAAAAGGGTTTTCTAGAGAATCTGGACTGGAATCATGGTTTGGGCTTGGCAAACAGTGTAGACCCTGATCAGACGCCGCAGCAAACAGTGTAGACCCAGATCAGACGCCGCACAACGCGGCGTCTGATCAGGGTCTATACTGTTTACTTACAGTACAGGGACTTATGGGTAAGATGGAACAGAACAGATGGGTGTGGGCTTGGAAAAATGATCATGAAAGGGGACTTTGACGTTTGCGTTTAACCTGAAATTTCATTACTGTAAACAAACAGTGTAGACCCTTGTCAGACACCGAGTTCTGTGGCGTCTGATCTGGTCTATACTGTTTGCCAAACCCACAATAAAATTCCAATTAACCCTTTTACGCAACACTCGGATCTCACATCGATAAGACGGCCCCGCCCATTGGGGCTTGAAGAAATTAATGGGCTGCATGATGCTTCCACACAGAGCTGATACCGACCGCACACGAGTACTGGTAAAACGCTTAGAGGATCTAAGCCTGCCCAGGTAAAGCGGTGCAAGTCGGACCGTCCATGCTTATAAACCCTATTGATTTCATTGGCCGACAGGGCTTGAGATGTCATTTCATCTCAATGTCGGATAAAAGTCCCATAAAATTAGAAGCAACGTCTCCAAAATGACCTTTACGGTGTTGATGGGGACGTTAAACATCAAATCAAACAGAATAGCGAGGCTATTTTCCATGAATAACCATTACCTTTGTCGCGTTTGATTTACCTGAATCTGAATCCGGATTCCAAATCATGATTTTGTTTGTTTGTTTGAATTGGAGTTTAACGGCCCAGGTCATTTTTGAGCCGGTCAGTTTACCCATATGGACTGTCACACTATGCCGCGTTTCCACTGCGATGAAACTGCGCTGTTTAATTTTCCAGAACGCCGCGAGATCGCAAGAAATATGGGATATTTTTCATGAACATGGACCTGTCATGGCGTCCTTACAGCGACCAAGACTTTGCCACGGAGCTTACATGCCGATCTATCGCGATCCTGCATGCGGCGTTCTTGATGGCGTGTGTATGCGCTCTCACGGCGCACCCTGCGTGCACTGCGCTTTTACGGCGCTCACAATGCGTGCAATGAGCTTTTACGGCGCCCACAATGCGCTGACGGCATGTTGAAGACGTTTGTTTGCACTATAAAGCAAAGTGTAAACAGACATCTTCATCAGTTGAGGTTTAACGTCCCCATCAACACAGTATAGGTCATTTTAACGAAGTTGCTACCAATTTTGTGGGATTTATACCCGACATTGAGATGAAATGACATCTCAATCCCTGTCGCAAAATGAAACCAATAGGGTAAATAAGCATGGGTGGTCCGACTCGCGCCCCTTTGCCTGGGCAAGCTTAAATCCCCTAAGCGGTTTACCAGTACTCGTGTGCCGTCGGAAGCAAGTACACCGCCATCACCGCAAACAGGAGCAAGTCCACCGCCATTACCATATCAACCCCGGGATGAGTCACCACAGAAGACAGTACTCAATCAAACTTTACGCTCCAGTCTACTCTAGCCACTGTTTATACAAGCGGGCGCCCCATCCATCGGGACTGGAAGAAATAGATGGACTGCATGATGCTTCCACGGAGAGCTGAAACTGACCGCAAACGAGGACTGGTAAACAGCTTAGAGGATCTAAGCCTGCCCTGGCAAAGCGGTGCGAGACGGACCGTCTATGCTTATAAACTATATTGGTTTCATTGGACGACAGGGCTTGAGATGTCATTTCATCTCAATGGCGGGTAAAATTTCCACAAAATTGGAAGCGACGTCTCCAAAATGACCTATACAGTGTTGACGGGGACGTTAAACCTCAAATCAATCTAATAAAACCCAGGGCTGCGTTCTCACGGCGTCCAAGAAAAATGCAGAACGCCGAGGTGCGCGCAGTACGATCGCAAACATCGCCGTAGCAACGCAGTGGCGTCGCCAGTAGACGCGTTGGGATCGCATAGAACGCCAAGCGACGGCGCGCATTTTGAGCATGCTCAAAACAAACGCCGTCGCTCGGCGTTCTGATCAGAGCGCAGTGAGGTCGCCGTAAGGTTGCCATAGCAGCGCAGTAAGGTCTCCTACAACGCTACAGGAGCTCGGCAGTGGCGCACAGAGGTCTCATACAACGCCATATAAGCTCCGCTTGTATAGTTGATTAACTGATTGATTGATTTGATATTTAACGTCCCAGTCAACACTGTATAGGTCATTTTGGTGACGTTGCTTCCAATTTTGTGGGGCTTTTACCCGACTTTGAGATGAAATGACATCTCAAGCTCTGTCGCCCATTGAAACCAATAGAGTTTACACGTATAAGCATGTTTACACCAAGAGTTTACACGTATCTCGCACTCGCTTTGCCTGGGCAGGCTTAGATCCTCTAAGCGGTTTACCAGCACTCGTGTGAGGTCGGTTTCAGCTCTGCGTGGAAGCATCATGCAGCCCATCTATTTCTTCTAGTCCCGATGGGAGGGGGCCGCCCGCTTGTATAAACAGTGGCTAGAGTAGAGTTTGATTGTGTACTGTCCCGAAAAACCTACTTCTGAGGTGACTCATTCCGGGTAAGGTAATAGCGATGGACTTGCTCCTGCTTGCGGTGATTGCGGTGGACTTGCTTCCGACGGCACAGGAGTACTGGTAAACCGCTTAGGGGATGTAAGCTTGCCCAGGCAAAGGGGCGCGAGTCGGACCATCCGTGCTTATTGACCCTATTAGTTTCATTGGGTGACAGAGATTGAGATGTCATTTCATCTCCATGTCGGGTAAAAGTCCCACAAAATTAGAAGCAACGTCTCCAAAATGACCTATAATGTGTTGATGGGACGTTAAACCTAAAATAAAACAAAACTGTTCGACTGATGAAGATGTCTGTTTACACTTTCAGAACGTCTTCAACATGTGCGCGCCGTAAAAGCGCAGTGAACGCAATGAGAGCGCCGTAAAAGCGCGGTGCACGCATTGTGAGTGCCGTAAAAGCGCAGAGGAAGCGCCGTGAGAGCGCATACAATCGCCATCAAGAACGCCGCAGGATCGCGATAGATCGCCATGTAAGCTCCGTAGCAACGTCTTGGTCGCTGTAGGGACGCCATGACAGGTCCATGTTCACAAAAATATCCCATATTTCTTGCGATCTCGCGGCGTTCTGAAAAATTAAACAACGCCGTCCCATCGCAGTGAAAACGCGGCATAGTGTGACAGGGGCTTAAAGGCATTTATTCTGTAACAGTAGAACACACCATGTGTCCATAATTGTTTTATTGCCCCCTGTGATATACTGACTATAACAGATCAAAGGCGACCCTTAATAGGGTGATAAGTAGCTCTTGTTGAATCCCCTGACTGAGCCACTTAAGGGGAAAATCAGTAATGTACACCAGTCAACAGTAAGTAATTTATTGATTTTCCCCAAGGCGGCCCCTTACCTGTTGAAGGCAGAGGACAGAACTTCAGTGAGCACTGAGGGCTACATAATATTATGTAATGAAATGATAGTCCTCAATAATCAAGAATAAAATCAATTATACAAGCGGAGCTTATAAGGCGTTGTAGGAGACCTCTGTGCGCCCCTACCGAGCTCCTGTAGCGTTGTAGGAGACCTTACTGCGCAGCTATGGCAACCTTACGGCGACCTCACTGCGCTCTTATCAGAACGCCGAGCGACGTCGTTTGTTTTGAGCATGCTCAAAAAGAGCGCTGTGGCTTTGCGTTCTATGCGATCCCAACGCGCCTACTGGCGATGCCACTGCATTGCTACGGCGATGTCTGCGATCGCACTGCGCGCACCTCGGCGTTCTGCATTTTTCTTGGACGCCGTGAACAGGGATTTAAGCGGTTAACCAGTGCAGTGCACATTCTTCCGCCAGAAACTGTTAACTGCCCTTCTTGAATCATATGGAGCAAATTACCGTAGAAAATATTACATGATCAACCTCCCTGACCCCGGCAGGTAATCAATTCTATGATTACACCCTTTTGGGTGCACTTGATTCGATTTTCGGTATCATGTTTCCGTTACAGGATTTCGAATCCGGATTCTGATTCCTGGGAAATCAAACGCACCCCTGCTTTTCCTACAAATCAGCGATATCAGCACTGAAGAGCTTCTGTGCTTAGTCACTTGACAAACAATCGACCCAAAATGGATGTATCTAAATTCAAAGATGAAAAATATTCACTTCAGAAACAAAGTTAAAACAATTAAATTGACACTTACAGCAGCTGCATAGCTGGACGTAACGTCACTTTAACGTCATAAACTGTATTGACGTTCAGCTTCACCGTATTAGTCTGTCCAAATCTTTGTCCATCTATCTTATGGCATACGCATTCATTCGTTCCTTTCTTCTTGAGTTCTAATGTTAACTTGAAATTTGTAGCCATAGTTTTAACCTCGTATTACATGTACAAGGCGTTGTAAACTGTGCTTTTACATTGTCATCTGACATAGATTTTTAAGTGCATGAGGAGGCAATCAATTTGACTATTAGTCATGTCCTTTCTGATTTTTCTTCTAGCTCGAACAGGAAATTTAACTAAAGGGAATAAACCTTTTGTCATCATGAAACAAAAAATTTACATTATTCCACAAAAAACGTCAAGTTATTTTAACATCATTGTAATCCCCACTTTCACTGAGAAAAGATCCATTTACAGTGGTTTTATATCGTTTTCCAATCTCTGCTCAAAAACAAGGATGATAACCGACAAGAAGCTGATCTACACCATACACTAATGGGCGTGCTGTCTAGAAATGCTTATGTTTTTTGTTGTTTTCTTTTTTTTTTTTTTTGTTTTTTTAAAAAAACGACAAAAAACAATGAATGAACGGCGTCCGCAGACATAGAATCCTTTAAAAGCGCATCCTTAAGTCTGGTCATTATCTTCCCGTGAATAGTCTTTCCCGTATTCTATTTGTTAAAATTTCCTCATGTTAACCATAATTAAATGCGCTATGTATTTACAATGTATACAAAAGACAACAGTTTTATTTGAATGTTGTTTTTCAGGGACAATAAGGCTCGACAATCGGTTCACATTTATTGCCAAGCCTTACCCAGCAGGCAATCAACATTGAATCATCGTTGAAACAACGTTGAAAACGTTGATTCAACGTTGATTCAACGGTGTGTGCCTGCAGGGTAATTTCTCTTTAAAACAAACAAACAAAAATAAATAAGGAAAATAGGCCTATATCGATTTAATTAAAACGCTTAACACTTTGCATCGCAATTATAGTGTGGCAGAAGATCCAAACATGTTACATACTACTTATCCGTCGGCCCCCGCCCGTCGGGGCATGAAGAAATAGATGGGCTGCATGATGCTTCCACGCAGAGCTGAAACTGACCACACACGAGTACTGGTAAATCGCTTAGAGGATCTAAGCATGCCCAGGCAAAGCGGTGCGAATCGGACCGTCCATGTTTATAAACCCATTTGGTTTCATTTGATCTCAATCTCGGGTCAAAGTCCCACAAAATTGGAAGCAACGTCTCCCAAATTATCTATACAATGTTGACGGGGGCGTTAAACATCAAATCAAACAAAACACAAAACAAACACACAATTTCTTATCCGTATTAACAAATTATAAGAAACATATTAACTCTACTCTAAAAATAGTAGCTTTGCATTAATAAACATTTCGAGTTCAAGGACCGCTTCACAATGAATTTATGGCTGCTTGACTGCTTACATATAGGCTACATGTGTAAGTGATTCGACATACGAGTCACATATTTAGTGTGTGCTATGTTTCCTGTGTCCTGCAGGGGTATTTCGTGGACAAAAACCCTTCTAATCTATATAAGTCTAGAATCTCTGAAAAACAATGTGGACCCTGATCAGACGCCGCGTACTGCGGCGTCTGATCTGGGTCTACACAGTTTCTTAAAACTAAATGATTTTGTACAAGGCTTAGACCTAAGTGCTATACCAGTACTCAAGTTCGGTCGCTTTCAGCTCTGCGCGAAAGCATCATGCAGACCAGTCTATTTCTCCAAGCCCTGATGGGCGGGGGCGCATTGTTCTTTGGATAAAACTACAGGCAGTTAAGACTCCGATCAGGCTGTGCGGTAACTCCGGTATGTTTTGGTTATTCACAGTCATCGCCAGGAAATAGGAAAACTACACCAAACTGAGTACGTACACACTGGTAAACCGCTTAGAAGGTCTAAACCTGCACACGAAATGTGGTGCGTGTCGGGCTACTTCTTAAGCCCTAGCGGTTTCTTAGGGCGGTAGGGCTTGAGATGTTATTTCATCTCAATGTCGGGTGAAAGTCTCACAAATCGCAAACGTCTCCAAAATGACTCAAATAGTGTTGGCAGGTACGTAAAATAATAAATCATACAGTTGTAGCAAAGGTGCTTAGAATCACACAATTCTCTGAGGTTCGAGTTGTTTGCCATTAGAGTTCTACAGCGTGCGTTATATTAGTCCCTACTTCAACCCTCCGAGGTATATACTTTTCAAGTGATTTTAATTGTTTGATTTGAGGTTTAACGTCCCCGTCAACACTATAAAGGTCATTTTGGAGACGTTGCTTCCAATTTTGTGGGACTTTTACCCGACATTGTGATGAAATGCCATCTCAAGCCCTGTCGCCCAATGAAACCAATAGGGTTTATTAGCATGGACGGTCCACCTCGCACCGCGGTTCCTGGACAGGCTTAGATCCTCTAAGCGGTTTACCAGTACTAGTGTGCGGGCCGGATTCAGCTCTGCGTGGAAGCATCATGCAGCCCATATATTTCTTCAAGCACCTATGGGCGGGGGCCCCATTTTCAAGTGAAGTAGGCCTTTTTTAGGTTTACCCTGAAGACCGTCTAGTAAATGCACTTCGGGATTCATAACGACGACCAGAAAGGGTTTTATTTGGAAAGGAAACAGAAAAAAGACGCAGGGACTAATGTCTGGCGAATAAGGTGGATAAGAAAGCTGAACTCCCCTTTCCTCTTTCAAGAAGTCTTGGACAAAAACACACTTGTGAATGTGTTGTCATGAATAATACAAAGACCACCGCATTTGGGCCGAAGAATCTAGGGGAGCTTATAATATAGTGGTCGGTTCGTAATCCGTCCGTCTGTCGTCCTTCCGTATGTCCGTCCGTCAGCACATTTGACCCGTTATATCTCTGCAACCTGCAAGTTGATCTCAGTCATTTCTCATCTGTACCATGCCTGCGGAGGGGCATTGATGACGTATCCCCTTTATCGAAATAAAATAAAAACTTTGGTTGCTATGGCAACCACAAGGTATCATAGACTTTCATTGGGGAAATGGTTGCCATTCTTGTGAGTGCTCTAGAGGCCAGAGTTTTGGTCCGGCTCAAAAATGACCTCAAATAGTGTTGACTGGGCCGTTAAACTCCAATAAAAAGAAACAAGCAAACCAATCATCATCAAACTCGGTCAGAATGATCATCATGACAATATCTCGGTCAAGTTTGAATATGGTTATGTCTGGTCAAAAAGTAGGTCACAGGGTCAAATCAAAGAAAACATTCTAAAGGCCACAGTTTTGGTCCAATCATCATCAAACTTGGTCAGAATGATCAACTGACAATATCTGGGTCAATTTCGAACTCGGGTCAAGTCGCGTTAAAAAGTAGGCCAGCAGGCCAAATCATAGAAAAACTGCGTGAGCACTCTAGAGGCCACAGTTTTGGTCCAATTATAATCAAACATGGTCAGAATGATCATCTTTACAATATCTGGGCCACGTTATGAATATGGGTCATGTCAGATCAAAACGTAGGGCAGTAGGTTAAATCATAAACATTGCGAGCATTGTAGAGGCTACAGTTTTGGTCCAATCATCATCCATCTAGGTCAGAATGATCATCTTGACAATATCTTACTCCAGTTTGAATATGGGTCATGTCGGGTCAAAAAGTAGGTCTGCAGGTCAACTCATAGAAAAACCTTGTGAGCAGACTAGAGGCCGCAGTTTCAGTCCAATCATCATCAAATTAGGACAGAATGATCGTCTTGACAATATCTTTGTCAAGTTTGAATATGGGTCGTGTCGGGTCAAAAAGTGGGTTTGTAGGTCAATCATAGAATTTTTTGTGAACACTACTGATGCCACAGTTTTTGTCCCATCAGCTTTAAACTTGGTCAGAATGATCATCTTGACAATATCTGGGTTACCTTCGAATATAAGTAATGTCTGGTCAAAATGAAGGTCAGTAGCTTAAACCATAGAAAATTATTGTGAGCATTCTAGAGGCCATAGGTTTGGTCCAGTCATCATCAGATGGTCAGAATAATCATCTGCGCAACATCTTGGTCAAGTTCGAATAATCGGATCAAAAAGTAGGTCAGTGGGTCAAATAATAGAACATTGGGAGCATTCTCGAGTCCACAGTTTTGGTCCAAGCATCATCAAACTGGGTCAGAATAATTATCTTGACAATATCTAGGTCAAGTTGGAATATGGGTCATGCCGGCCAAAAAGAAGGTCAATATCTTAAAATCACAGAAAAAAAAATTGTGAGCATTCTAGAGGCCATTTTTTTGTCAAGCCATCGCCAAATTTGGTAAGAATAATTATCTTGGCAACATCTTGGTCAAGTTCGAATACGGATCATGGCGAATCAAAAAGGAGGTCAATAGGTCAAATCACAGAACCTTGTGAGCACTCTAGAGGCCACAGTTTTGGTCCAATCATCATCAAACTTGGTCAGAATGATCATCTGGATGATATCTGGATCAAATTCGAATACGAATGGATCATGTCGGGTCAAAAAGTTGGTCAGTATGTTAAATCATAGAAAAACATTGTGAGAATTGTAGAGGCCACAATTTTAGTCCAGTCATCATCAAATTTGGTCACACCGATCATCTTGACAGTATCCAGGTAAGCTTCGAATATGGATCATGTCGGGTCAAAAAGTAGGTCGGTAGGTCAAATCATAGATCCTTGTGAGCACTATAGAGGCCAGTTTTGGTCCAATCATCATCAAACTTGGTTAGAATGATCATCTTGACAACATCTGGGTCAAGTTCAAATATGGGTCATGCCAGGTCAAAAAGTAGGTCAGTAGGTCAAATCATAGATTTTTTTGTGAACACTATAGGGGCCACAGTTTTGGTCCGATTGGTCAGAATGATCATCTTGACAATATCTGGGTCACCTTCGAATATGGGTCATGTCGGGTCAAAAGTAGGTCAGTAGGTCAAATCAAAGAAAAACCTCGTTAACACCCTAGAGGCCACAATCTTGCCTATGTTTGCGCCACAAATTAGAAAAAAAATAAACTAAGATAAATTTATGCGACATGAAAAAAGCATATGCAGGTCTTTTGTTTTATGGCGTTTATCAACCTGATGGGTACTGATCAGAGGTTGGGGAAAACTACCCGACCTTCCACTGCAAAACGGGGCATCTCTAGGCTCGAACCATTTGGGACGAGAAACCTAATGTTTAGCGCTCTTAAACCCTAGGCCACGGAGGTCCGTGTATCCGGGTTGTTATTATAATGCCCAGATACAACTGATTCGAGTCTACACTATTTGCTTGGAGTGGATTTTTTTCTTCTTAAAATATACAATAAATGACATTGACCAGACTCTACTTATTTTGGAAGCGGGGCCTTCCCCAAAGTAAGTAGGTTGAAGATTCTGTCATCTACAGTAAAATTCATACAGTGGAACTTCAATGGCTCGAACACCGATGGCTCGTTTACCATGTCTGTGTCGAACACGTTCCCAAGCCCCTAGGGAAAATCCTCTTTATACGAAATAGGCGGGGTAATTTAGGGGATTTTCGTCTTTTATATATCAAATGTATGCTGTGTGTACTCATTAGAATCGCCTCATTGAGGCGATTCTAATTAGTATACACAGCATACATTCTCATTATAGTAGAATACCGAAAAAGATGTACAAAAGTATCTCGTTATGCGTCATGGCAGTCACCCTCAGTGGCTCGAATTACCCCTGTCTCGAACAGATTTGAGAAGTCCCTAAGGTGTTCGAGCCACCGAAGTTCGACTGTATATTCCTATATTGAGATCATCTTTGGGACTGTTCAAAAGTGGGCTTTAAGACCTTTTGAACTATCTCAAAGGTGGTATTTTGCTGGAGAACACTGGGTGTATAATACTTGAAAAAGTTTTACTACCCCTAATGATTAGTCTAAATATCAGCGCATCTCACTCTATGGATTTATCTGCTCTAGAACCAACTTCAGCAGCAATTTTTCAACACTATAAAAGAGAAAATAAAAGACATCATCCAATTAGTTTAAAAGCTGTATTTATCAATGTCAGAACCATTTGACAGAAAAATGACACCTTGTAGAAGTTTTTACGGAACCGTTACTTCAAGAGATAATAAATATTGATATTCATCATGTCAACAAGTCCGTGAAAAGAACTATTCTCTAAACCTCACTTTATATAGGGAAAACTGGGGTTTACATTATTTTGCTTATTTCTGCTCCAAGACATAGGTTGTGGGTACTCGTTAGAACCGCTAGCTTCTAACCAGTACCCTCAGTGTATGTTTGGAGACTCCAAGACATAGGTTGTGGGTACTCGTCAGAACCGCCTCAATGAGGCGATTCTAACGAGCACCAACAACCTTTGTTATGAGTTTACACAAGAAAAATATCACAAATTTTCGTCAGAAAAATAGCCTTTTTGGGGGGGGGGGGGGGATTTTGAAACAATGCACAATGTTACTCGGATGTGTTATCATAATGTTATGTGAATCCTCTGAGGAGAATAAGGCTTGACATTTCATGTGAATCATCTGAGGAGAATAAGGCTTTACATTTCATGTGAATCATCTGAGGAGAATAAGGCTTGACATTTAATTTGAATCATCTGAGGAGAATAAGGCTTGACATTTCATGTGAATCATCTAAGGAGAATAAGGCTTGACATTTCATGTGAATCATCTAAGGGGAATAAGGCTTGACATTTCATGTGAATCATCTAAGGAGAATAAGGCTTGACATTTCATGTGAATCATCAGGGGAGAATAAGGCTTGACATTTAATTTGAATCATCTGAGGAGAATAAGGCTTGACATTTCATGTGAATTCTCTGAGGAGAATTAGGCTTGACATTTCATGTGAATCATCTACTGCCCACATATCAGGCCATATTGTCTCTGGAAAACATCAAGTGTACAAGTCCGTGAAATAACATCCCCCACACACACACACACAAACCTAAACCCCACTTTATATAGAGAAGAAAACTGGGGTTCCCTGGGTTTTACATTATTTTTTTTCTTATTTCTGATCCAAGACATTGGTTGTGGGTACTCAAGAGGACCGCCTCATTGATGCGGTTCTAACAGGCACCCACAACCTATGTTCCATCACGCAAACATGCCTATATAGTTTTGACCCCCTTGAACCCCACTTTGGTATATTAAAACTGGGGTTTACAGGGGTAAACCTTATTTTTCTTATTTCTGCTCTAAAATATAGATTGTGGGTACTCGTTAGAACCTCCTCGGTGAGGCGGTTCTAACAAGAACCTCCTCGGTGAGGCGGTTCTAACATGGCTCCACATTCTATATTTTGAGCAGAAATAAGAAAAATATCACATTTTTTTTTTTCATCTTTATTTTCTCATTTTACGGCGGTAAAATTTACTTTGTAGTTGTATAGGCGGTTTTCGTAATGGCAGTATAAATAAGAAAAACATCATGAATCCTTTGGTGTCTTGGATGGGAAGTGAAGGGTAATTGTATCAATATCTGATCATTGCATTCACTTCTGTTTTGCAAATCATATGAAGATGCATCACCTATCTAAACTAGAATTTGTTTTTCTAAAAAAAAAAAAAAACACAGATGTCTCCCCCTCTTTGACCTCTAAGTATGACCTTGAGATTGGAGGTATTTACCTGGGTCTTGTAAGCAACACATCTACCAATGAAGATGAACATTTCTGCAAAGTAACTTTAAAAAGTTCATAGAGAAATAAGAAAGTTAATGACCGTACACAAAAAAACAACAACTTTTTTTTACCTTTGACCTCTAAGTATGGCCTTGACCTTTGAGGTACAACACATCGTCTCATGATTGTTAACATTTCTGCCAAGTAATTTCATAATCCATCAAAGAATGAGAAAGTTATCAACTATACACAAAAAGGCCCCTTTTTGGACCTTTGACCTCTAGGTATGACCTTGACATTGGGGATATGGACCTTGGTCTTGCACACGACTCATCGTCTATTGAAGGTGAACATTTCTGCAAGGTTACTTTAAAAAGTCCATCCAGAAATAAAAAAGTAGACTGGACACAAAAAAGACGCTTTTTTACCTTTGACCTCTTAGTATGACCTTGGAGGTACCGACCTGGGTCTTGCGCGCAACACATTGTCTCATGATGATTAACATTTCTGCCAAGTAATTTCACAATCCATCCAGGAATAAGAAAGTTATTGACTGAACACGAAAAATGCCCCTTTTCTTACTTTTGACCTCTAAGTATGACCTTGACCTTTGAGATACCAACATGGGTCATGTGAGAGACACATCGTCTCTTTATGTTTAACATTTCTGCCGATTAATTTCAAAATCCATCTATAAATAAGAAAGTTATTGACCGAACACGAAAAAAATCCCTTTTTTGACCTTTGACCGCTAAGTATGGCCTTGCCCTTTGAGGTACAAACCTGGGTTATGCACGCAACACATCGTCTCATGGTGGTTAACATTTCTGCCAATTATTTTTTACATTATATTTTACATTTGACCTCTAAGGATGACCTTGACCTTTGACGTAACAAACTGGGTCATGCGTGCGACACATCGTCTCATGGCGGTTAACATTTCTGCCAAGTAATTTCAAACTCCATCTAAAAATAAGAAAGTTATTGACCAAACACGAAAATTGGCCCTTTTTGACATTTGACCTTTAAGGTACCAAACTGAATCATGCGCACTACACATCGTCTCATGGTGGTTAACATTTCTACCAAGCAATTTTAAATTCTATTTAAAAACCAACATGAAAACTAGAAATGTGTCCATAGGACACGGATGCCCCTGCCTGAAAATATGTCTATGTTCGTATTCATCCATAGAAAGTTATTGGCCGTGTTTAAGTTTTGGACCCTTTTATCACATTTGACCTCAAAGTATGACCTTGACCTTGGAGGTAAGGACCTTGGTTTTGTGTGAGGCAGATTGTCTATTGGTGGCCAACATTTCTGCAAAGTAATTTCAAAATCCATCCAGAGATAAGAAAGTTATTGACTGTGTTTAAGTTTCGGACCATTTTTTTACCTTTGACCTCTAAGTATGACCTTGACCTTGGAGGTACGGATCTGGGTTTGCACGTGACACATCGTCTCATGATGGTTAACATTTCTTCAAAGTAATTTCTAAATCCATACAGAAATAAGTAAGTTATTGACTGCGTTTAAGTTTCGGACCCTTTTTTTGACCTTTGATCTCTAAGTATGACCTTGACCTTGGAGGTACGGACCTGGGTTTTGCACGTGACACATCGTCTCATGATGGTTAACATTTCTACAAAGTCATTACAAAATCCATCCAGAAATAAGAAAGTTATTGACTGCGTTTAAGTTTCGGACACTTTTTTGACCTTTGACCTCTAAGTATGACCTTGACCTTGGAATTACAGACCTGGGTTTTGCACGTGACACGTCGTCTCATGATGGTTAACATTTCTGCCCGGTAATTTTAAAATCCATCAATAAATAAGGAAGTTATTGACTGCGTTTAAGTTTCGGACGCACGGACGGACGGACGGACAGGGGCAACGCTATATGCCCTTTCCACCATTCTTCGAATGGCGGGGGCATAAAAAGCCCATTTTTATCTTTGACCTCTATGTATGACCTTGACCATTAAGGTGCCAACCTTGGTCATGCACGCAACACGTCGTCTCATGGTGGTTAACATTTCTGCCAAGTAATTTCAAAATCCATCTAAAAATAAGAAAGATTGACCAAACACGAAAAAGGTCCTTTTTATCTTTGACCTCTAAGTATGACCTCGACCTTTGAGGTACCGACCTGGATCATGCGCGAGACACATTGTCTCATGGCGGTTATCATTTCTGCAAATTAATTTTAAATCCATCTAAAAATAAGAAAGTTATCGACCGGAAACGATTTGCCCATACCTACCGACAAACTTCCAAGGGAGATAACTCAAAAATTATAAATGCGAGTTATTGTTCTTGCGTTCTGCACGTCGTCTATTGTTGATTAATATATAAATGAAGTTTCGTGAAGCTATCTTGAACGGCTTTCAAGTTATAGAGCGGACACGATGTTGTGACCGACAGACAGACAGACGCAATGTGTCTTCCCGAAAAAGGGGAGATATAATGACAACTATATTTTAGCATACAAATTACTTTAAAATTGAGATTTTTATAAAAAATGATATTATGCATGAAAAGCTTACTCTTATAACGGCCGCTGTTTTCTTTTATGAAATCTGATTAACTGTTTTATTTTATATTTTTTGCAGATCTCATTAAATAATCATAGAAATCCGCCAATAGCGCGCTGTGTTAGACTAACACTTTAACCCTATTATTACATCATATGAACGACAATATTATATCTAGCAAAACAATTATTTTTAGTGTTTGCGATCTATACTTAAAAGGTGTCTTGCCTATAATTTATGACTTTTGAAACGCCCCTCATTCTCTTATTGTCTGTTTGAATTGAGGTTTAACATCTCCGTCAACACTATTTAGGTCATTTTAGAGACGTTGTTTCCAATTTTGTGGGACTTTTATCCGACATTGAGATGAAATGACATCTCAAGCCCTTCCGCCCAATGAAACAAAAAAGGCTTATATGCACTGTACAGTCTGACTCACTGCCTTGCCTGGCAGGCTAAGACCTTCTAAGCGGATTACAAGTACTCATGTGTGGCCAGTTTCAGCTTTGCCTGGAAGCATCATGCAGCCAATCTATTTCGCCCCGATGGGCAGACAAGACAATTAGTTATCTCTTAGTAACACAAAAATCTCTTGGGCAGAAGTTAATTTAATATTTGCATTTGTGTAAAATTTTAGGGATTTCCCATTACAATCAATGCAAAAAAATGCGTAAAACGGTGTTACTATTGGATTGACCCTCATTCTTTCCCAGTCACGGTGACATTTTTATTTCTTTAATCTTAAGTTTTAAGTCCTTGCTGGATACTGCGTTATAATATTGGGAAATTCTCTTGGGCAGGCACCTCTGAATTTTTTTTTATGTCCCTTTAATGGGTTCTAGGCGTACAGTAAATTTCCTATTTTAAGACCTTTGGGACTGTTCAAACGTGGAAAAACATGGAGTGGGGCCATTTTTGGCCCCCAAGGCTATAATTTGAACAATCTTAGTAAAGGTCCACTAGAGGAAGCTTCATAGCAAATACCAAAGACCTGGGCCTTCTGGTTTCAGACAAGAAGATTTTTAAAGGTTTTCCCAAATATACACCTGTGGACACAAAAGCGTTCAAACTCCGATGAAGTACCTTTCCATCAAGTAAGTTTGAAAAGCAAATGTCATTCATCAAAGGTCTTGTTGTGGCAAGCACTTTTTTCCGTTTTTAGACGTGATTGATATTCGAGATGTAGTCTGATTGGACAGTACAGTGACTGCAATGATATATACAACACTTTGTGTTTTGAATTATTCCTGTCTTGCAGTTGACTGACAAGATATAAGGGAATTATTGAATGAAACATCAGATCAAAATGAAATGAAGCTCATCAAAGTTTGAACGGATTTGTGTCCACAGGTGCAAGTCTAACTAGAACACGCTGGCCCAAGGGCGGGGCCATTTTTGGCCCCAAGTGTATAATTTGAGCAATCTTGGTAGAGGTCCACTAGATGAAGCTTCATACCAAATATCAAAGACTTGGACCTTCTGGTTTCAGAGATTTTTTCTGTATAAGTCTATGTGAAACGTGGGCCCCAGGGCAGGGCCATTTTTGGCCACAAGATCTTGGTAGAGGTCCACTAGATGAATTGTCTTACCAAATATCAAAGACCTGCCTTCTGGTTTCAGACAAGAATATTTTTTAAGGTTTTCCCTATAGATGTCTATGTAAACTGGTGAGCCCCAGGGAGCGCCCCAAAGCTACTTTTCAAAGACCTGGGCCTTCTGGTTTAAGACAAGAAATTTTTAAAGGTTCGCTGTAAAACGTGGGTCCTGGGGCAGGACCAGTTCTTACCTAAAGGCTATAATTTGAACTAAATGAAGCTCATACCAAATATCAAAGACCTAAATTTCAGCTAAAAATCTATTTTTGGGCTCTGTGACCTATATGTGCAATGGACCGGAACCATTTGAAACAACTAAGAAAGAGAACCAACTAAAGATCATTCCTTTGAAGTCTGGTCAAAATCCAATCAATCCAAGGAGATATCGTTTTGAAGAAATTGTTTACGGATGGATGGATGCAAGGATGCACAACCACAAAAGCTCACCTTGTCGAGCTAAAAAACTGGACTACCTACAGATCAGCAAGTTTAGTTACCACATTTAAGATCATATAGAGCCTGTCAGTCTAAATTGTCTAACCACTCTTTTTCTTGGGCAGGCTCATGCCAAGCCAATTCACCCAGTAGAGTACAATGCAGTTCTCAGTCTGCCAGAAATTGAGAAATGCCATTTTTGGAGATAGTGACTGTGGAAAACCTACTGAACCATTTGGGTAGTGGTGCTACCATGTTGGTGTTTCTTGAGGTTTTTTTTTTTTTGGGGGGGGGGGGGGGAGGGGGGGGGGGGGGGGTTACGGCCCTTTCAAAACTATTTCACTCATATCCAGCCAATCATTAATCAGAGGTGGGCGAAAACCAGAGTACCTGGAGAAAAACCACCTGACCTTCCATTGCAGAACTTGGCATCTCACATGTGACCCTAGCCAGGCTTGAATCCACAGCAGTGAGAGGCCTAGTGATTAAGAGTCAGCGCTCTTATCCACTAGGACAGGTCAAGCCAATGTTTCTTGTGTTGGTCTGCTATTTTGGCATGCTAGGTAAGCTAATCTAATTGCATGTATGCTGTTTCAATTTTCAGGGTACAAAAATAAACAAACAACAATCAGGATATAAAAATAGTTTATTGCATAAAATATGGTCAATATAATGATAAATATAAGGTCACAATATCCAGTTTGGAATGCTTTGTATCAAGTGTGGTCCCAGATCATCCCCATTCAATTTCAGGGGAATGGATACACCATCAGGGGAGGCAACTATTAAAATATTGACTCCCTTATCAACAGGGGTCTACCCTAAAAGGAAAGAATTTGCTCGTAAGGAGCAAATTCTTTCCTTTTAGGGTAGACTTTTGTTTCTAAGGGAAAAGTGGCTAAGCAACTTGCCTCATAAACCAGTGATTATGCGTTTGCTTCTGGGCTTCTTCAGACTTCCGGATGAGTCTTTATACCCATTCTCCATGACCTTAGATGTTGGTGGGATGTAAAAACTAAACACATAGAATAGGAAGTCCAAAAAGTTATTTCCCTTGTTTAAAAAAAAAGAAGATAAAAAATATGTCAGAGGTGTATTCATTTCCTTTACGGTGTGGCTAACAAGTTAAATCTCACACAGTATTTGTTTGTTTGTTTGATTTGAGGTTTACATCCCTGTCAACACTGTATAGCTCATTTTGGAGACGTTGCTTCCAGCTTGTGGGACTTTTACCCGACAGTGAGTTGAAATGACATGTCAAGCCCTGTCACCCAATGAAACCCACACAGGGAATATTAGCATGGACGGTCCGACTCGCACCACTTTGCCTGGGCAGGGTTAGATCCTCTAAGTGGTTTATCAGTACTCTTGTGCGGTGGGTTTCAGCTCTGTGTGAAAGCATCAGGCAGCCCATCTATTTCTTCAAGCCCAAATGGATGGGGGCTTCTCACACAGTGCTATATTATGGTATTACAATGAATAATTTTTGAACCTATCTGATATGTAAGAAGTTATCAGAGGTACCCGAAAATGACTCTCCAGGTTGTGAGACTGAAGTGAAATAATATGAGCAGATCGATATGAAATACATATTCTGCAAAATTTAAAAGACTGCATGTTCTGCAAAATTTAAAGGCAATGTTTTTTCTTCACATTCGCCGAGGCGGTTCTAATGAATACCCACAACACAGGTTTTTATGGAGAATTGACAAAAACTATCCTTCAATTATCAGAAACTATAAACCTTAAATTCTATGAATAATACAACGTTTATAATGGAGTCTAGAGTGGCCTGTAAAAACTTTAGTGTCATATCTCTGCATTTAAGCTTAAAATTCATAGTATAAAGCAATTCTCTAACATTTAAACAACAAGTCTTATTCTTAAAACAACGAAAACCAGTGACCTCACTGTTCTTGCTATTTCTCACAGGTACAAATATTTTTACATTACAATGTATTTGTGTCATGTACTATGAGGGTATGTATAAATGAATTTGCATAAGTGACCATCATTTGCATATAAACTTGATTAAATACAACATTGCGAATGTAGCAATTTTTTCTCCTATAGGCTCTATACTATTATATCATCTAGTCAACTAACAAACAACAACAAGTTTGGGGTTGGGTCCAAGTGTGATTATGGGGTATACCTGAAACGCCTTTGGGTCTGGATAATTTCAGACTGATCAATAGCAAGGGTTTTTTCCAAATGCCTCAATCTCAGTTTCGCTGTGGCTTGTAAATTCAAGGAGAATGGACAGAATTTCAATGGCAGAAAGACAACTCTTTTCAAAAATATCTTTGTTTCTCTTGTCAATAGGGGCCTCCTACTCTTAAAGGAAAGAATTTGCTCCAGAGGAGCAAATTCTTTCCTTTAAAGGGAGACCCCCTTTTTGGAGGGGTTCAGCTTACCAGAATTAAAGCATGTTAATAAGAAAGCATACTTATAAGAAATCAATGAAGTTGTTCCCCTTGAAACAAACAAAATGGTGTGCCCAATCACTTTAAATATACAATCCATAGATCCTGGATCCATCACTAGTTTTACATTACACCACGTTACGTAAAGGAAGCCCTGATGGCTTACATAATACAAAAAAAAAAAGTTTGTGTCAATCTTATAATGAGAACTAGAGCTGTCAGAGGATCTGACTATAGCCCCGCTTCAGCGCTGTCAGAGAAGAAAGTTATTTAAGCTGCAGAGAAAACAGTTATGAACAAGAAATAACTGTTGAAAATTTTACATTATCTGGAAAAACTCTAAGAGTTGTGAGCCCTTGTCCCTCATTTCAATGAGCATGATACATTACCAGAATGTCCATGTTTATACTAAATTTCATCTTCCATTTTTCAATGTTCAAAGGGTAATAACTCCTAAAGAAGGCAAATCAGAGTCAGGGTTCCTGCGCTCTGCACATTGTCTCATGGTGCTTTACACTTGTGTGAAGTGTCATGAAAATATCTCAAATGGTTTGTGAGTTATGGAGCCGACACAGTCAAAATTGCCTTTTTAAATGTTCAAAGGGCAATAACTCCTAAAGTAGGCAAACCAGAGTTATGGTTCCTGCACTCTGCACATCATCTCAAGGTGCTTTTCATTTATTTGAAGTTTCATGAAAATATCAGAAACGGTTATGGAGCGGACATAGTTAAAATTGCCATTTTTTAATATTCAAAAGCCTATAACTGAAAAAGTAGACAATCCAGAGTTTGGGTTCCTGCGCTCTGCACACGTAATATGGTGCTTTACATTTGTGTGAAGTTTCATAAAATTATCTCAAACGGTGCGCTGTCAGAAAAGAAAGTTATTTAAGCTGCAGAGAAAACAGTTATGAACAAGAAATAACTGTTGAAAATTTTACATTATCTGGAAAAACTCTAAGAGTTGTGAGCCCTTGTCCCTCATTTCAATGAGCATGATACATTACCAGAATGTCCATGTTTTTACTAAATTTCATCTTCCAATTTTCAATGTTCAAAGGGTAATAACTCCTAAAGTAGGCAAATCAGAGTCAGGGTTCCTGCGCTCTGCACATTGTCTCATGGTGCTTTACACTTGTGTGAAGTGTCATGAAAATATCTCAAATGGTTTGTGAGTTATGGAGCCGACACAGTCAAAATTGCCTTTTTAAATGTTCAAAGGGCAATAACTCCTAAAGTAGGCAAACCAGAGTTATGGTTCCTGCAATCTGCACATCATCTCAAGGTGCTTTTCATTTATTTGAAGTTTCATGAAAATATCAGAAACGGTTATGGAGCGGACATAGTTAAAATTGCCATTTTTTAATATTCAAAAGCCTATAACTGAAAAAGTAGACAATCCAGAGTTTGGGTTCCTGCGCTCTGCACACGTAATATGGTGCTGTACATTTGTGTGAAGTTTCATAAAATTATCTCAAACGGTTTTTGAGTTATCGAGCAAAGACGGCTAAAATTGATATTTTTCAATATTCAAAGGGAAATAACTCAAAAATTAGGCAATCCAGAGTTATGGTTCCTGCACTCTGCACACCATCTCATGGTGTTTAATGTTTGTGTGAAGTTTCATGAAAATATGTGAATGGGTTTTAAAGTTATGGAGCGGACACGAAAATTGTTAACAGACACAGACAGACACACAGACAGACACACAGAAAATACGAAAACCAGAGTTATGGTTCTTGCGCTCTGCACATTGTCTCATAGTGCTTAACATTTGTGTGAAGTTTCATGAAATTATCTCAAACGGTTTTCGAGTTATGAAGCGGACACTGTTAAAATTGCCATTTTTCAATGTTCAAAGGGCAATAACTCCAAAAATAAGCAATGCAGAGTTATGGTTCCTGCGCTCTGCACATCGTCTCATAGTGCTTAACATTTGTGTGAAGTTTCCTAAAAATATCTCAAACGGTTTTCGAGTTATGAAGCGGACAAAATTAAAATTGCCATTTTTCAATGTTCAAAGGGCAATAACTCCAAAAGTAGGCAATCCACAGTTATAATTCCTTCGCTCTGCACATTGTCTTATGGTGTTTAACATTTGTGTGAAGTTTCATGAAAATATGTTAAGCAGATACAAAGTTATGGAGCCAACACAAATTAACGGAATCACGGAATTACGGAATTACGGAATTACGGAATTACGGAAAATGTTCAAAGGGCAATAACTCCAAAAGTAGGCAATCCACAGTTATAATTCCTTCGCTCTGCACATTGTCTTATGGTGTTTAACATTTGTGTGAAGTTTCATGAAAATATGTTAAGCAGATACAAAGTTATGGAGCCAACACAAATTAACGGAATCACGGAATGACAGAAGGACATGGCAAATCCAATATAGCCCCACTTTTTCAAAGCGGGGCTATAATTATGCAATGGCTATGAATCAACCTCGGGTATACTGGTGATGAAAAAAAAAAAGGTTAATGTAGACACCTCTTTCCTTGCAAAATTTATATTGTTACTTTATCATGTTGAACCTTGAAGTGTCTATAACTCACAGCTCCTGGACAGGGGTAGGGGTGTAAGGGAAAGGGTCATGAAATGTGCAAAAGGGGTCATTTTCATTTGGATACATTATAATTTGGATACACTGACATCCATTTGTAACAGGGACAACAAATCTGGTATACAGTTACTCAAATTTCCCCAACCCTTTTTCCACCACTTATGTATTGTTGCGAAAGAATCTGAACATCAGGGAAGCTGAGAAAATATCTCATTAGAAATAAAAAGATTCGGAAACTAATTACTTATGGCCAGAATTCCGAGATATCTCTACTTGTTCTACCCGCATGTGCTTTCATGCTATATATGTACAAAAATAGTTCAATGCTGCATCAAAGCACTTCTCCAATATATAAATAGCTATTTTATTATACACTCTGTGGTAGCTATGCTTTTATATCTAATATGACATACAGTTTTCAAGTAAATCTCTAACATAAGACAGTAACAAAATAACCAGAAAGTAGTAAAAGTATGGAGGCCAACCCAATATGCAAGCATCAAGTTGTTAAGTTTACCATACCAAGCTTTTCTTGAACTGGCTTAGACTGAAGCAGTTACCGGTACCCTAATTCTTTTGCCAGAAACCAACACTTTTAACTGTCTCTCTGGAAACAGCAGAAGGGAGAGAATCCATCAGCATAACAAGAGCTGTCACTATAGGTGACCAATGCCCCCAATTTGTGAGTTTTTGCAAAATTTCAAGGGGCAATAATTTAGTCAAAAATGACAACAAAGTTATGGCCCTTAGTCAGAATGTAGCCCTTGTGATGGTGAATAAGTGTGTGAAGTTTTCATAGGGCTAGGTCAAATACTTTTGAAGTTATGATCAAAGTTAAAGTTTTTGTGATGGACAGACAGACAAACAGGGCAAATACAATATGCCCCCCTTATGGTGAATCTCAATGAAAACATATGTTGGACCCAGCAGTGACTGGACCTGCAACCGTCTGATCACCAGTTAGACATGTTACCCACTGAGTCACCAAGGATGGGAAACATGTATGAACAAGATGTGTTTGTGAAACACTGATGCCCCCGGACAGCGCCAATGTTAATGTTTTAAAAAATTTTGAAAAAAATAGGTCAAAGGTCAAGTTCAAGGTCACGAGATCAAAAATTATGGTACCACTGGAAAGGTCTTGTGATAAGGTATACACATGTGAAATATGAAAGCTCTATCTATTACCATTCAAAAGTTATGCCCAATGTTAAAGTTTTTGCAGACGGACAAACGGACAAACAGACGGACAGACCAAAAACTATATGCCCCCGAATCTCTTAGATTCCGGGGGCATAAAAATCTAATTTTACCATGTGGAAGATATACCACAAAGAATCCCATAAAATTGGGACACCCTGAGGACTTGCTGTAGCTTCCCTAAAATTTTAACAAATTTCATTCACGACCTTGCAAGGAGTCCAAAATAAGTAGACAGAATAGCAAACAGTGAAGATGGCAAAAAAAAGTGTAGACCCTGATCAGACTGCTCCTTCAGGAGCAGTCTGATCTGGGTCTTCACAGTTTTTTTAGGCCTATCTGTCCCAATACTTAGGATCATTATGGTAACTTACAGATCAGGACACTGCTTGCATTAAAAGGTATGACCCGTTGCCTTCCTACTTCCTGTCTAAATATGTATACATGTACAACATAAATAACAACAGTTATAAAGAGTAATTAAGCACTGACTTTCTGGTTCCTAATATTCAAAACTAATGATGTCATTGGTTAATGTACCTTTAAAGCTTCAATCATTTTATATGGTAAATATACTGATATTTTTGCCGAAAAAATGTTAGCAGTTTTTGCAAATGCAAAAACTGCTAACACTTTTTCAGCAAAAAATAACGCTGTATTAGATATTGTACTTACTGAAACAATTAACGTTTTTAACACAAATCTGCTCATTAAGCTAACAATGCTTTGAACAGCTGGCAATGTGCCCAGTTGTACAAAGCAGTGTTATGTCAGATTTAAGGTTCAACATTCCCATCAACACTATTTAGGTCATTTTGGAGACCTTACTTCCAATTTTGCGGGACTTTTACCCAACACTGATATGAAATAGACTTCTCAACCCCTGCTGCTCATTGAAACAAATAGGGTTTATATGCATGGATGGTCTGACTCCCTCCACTTTAACTTGGCAGGCTTAATAGACCTAAGTGGTTTACCAGTATCAAAGTAGTGTTAACAAATTCATCAGAGAATGGATATGTTAAATGTTCTAGCAAATCAAATACCAAATTTACTGATATTTTTGCTGAAAAAAAATACAGTAGATTTTACAACACAAAACTTGCTCACATTTTTAACAATATATTAGTGTATCTGCCAAATTAAATCATAGGTTTTAAATTTATGCTAACTTACAACTTCATTAGCTTTGAACAACTGGTCCCTTAACAATATAAAAAAGAAGATTTAAGAATAAAATTCAGAAAAAAATATTACGAGCCAAATTTATAAATAAGATACAAAGACTCAGCGTGAGCATCCATCCTGTCTGACCTCAGTTTATACTTTTGAGTCTCTGGATAGTCCTTGTCTGTAGAGTGCTCAGACTCTAATTAGACTGCAGGGATGCACGGGCTGATCTGAGTCACCAATAAAACATGCCCACATAATTTTGAATCCCTTGAACCCCACTTTTATATTGTAAAACTGGGGTTTATAGGGGTAAAACTTATTTCTGCTCTAAAAAATTGACTGTGAGTACTTGTTAGAACCGCCTCAATGAGGAGGTTCTAGCAATATAGATTGTGGGTACTCATTAGAACCGCCTCAATGAGGTGGTTCTAGCATGTACCCACAATCTAGATTTCATCACGAAAACACGCCTATACAAATCTTACCGCTTTAAACCTCACTTTTATATAGTAACATTCGGGGTTACAGGGGTAAACCTTATTTTCCTTATTTTGGCTCTAAAATATAGATTGAGGGTACTCGTTAGAACTGCCTCGAAGAGGCGGTTCTAACGTGTACCCACAATCTATATTTTAAGCAGAAATAAGAAAGGTATCACAATTTTTCATCAGAAAATTCTCTTTTTTTTCGGTGGTAAAATTTACAATATATTTGTATAGGCGTGGTTTCGTAATGTTCCGACAAGTGTTTTCAAAATTTCCTGTATTTCAAGCAAACTGTGTAAACCCTGTTCAGATGCAGCAGAATGCATTCTGCAGCATCTGAACTGAGCTGTTTTCAAATGCAAACAGTATACACTGATTGCAAATGTTTATGTTATGGAATAATTGGCATGAATGGCTTAGTAATACAAGTTAAATATGTTAAGCTCCAGAATATTATTGCTATTTGTCATGTTCGAAATTTTAGCCAATAACCTACTGAATTTAAATACCGTAGCTGCAGATGAGATTTTCTCCCTTTTATCTCCCTTTAACCAAACCACTATGGAAACTTATTGAGACCATGACAATCTAGTTTCTTTCCTTTTAGAGGTAAAAAAAGCTCAACATTTCATGTGAATCGTCCGCTATGCAAGGTCAAGCCTTACTTTTCAGAAAAATACGAAAACCTTGAAAATGCAGTCTGCTAGTCATGATTTTTAACTGAAGGGTTAAAAGAATGAACCAAATTCCGCATTCACCATAAACATAACTGGGCCAAGTGTCTGTAAATCACTATGCCCTTAACTACATGTTTGCCCAAAAGCATGACCACCTTTTCTGTTAAATACATGTATTTATGAAATTTCACTGGCAATCTACATATTGGTACCAAAGTGCCTGTTAAATTTCATAAGTCTTGCTTGAGTAGTTCTTCAGATATTTTGTTAAGTTCTTCCTAAACTGCATAATGTATGGACAGACAAATGGACCAGCAGTCAAGGCAGAACCAATAATGCCCCATAACTATCTTTGCGGAAATATTAAAAATGTACAAAAAATGCATTTAACATCTTGTAGGGGTGGGGTGTTACAGCACTTTCAAGATTCACTTATTTTGAGCTATTTGTTAATCAGATGTGGGAAAAAAAAACAGAGAACCCAGAGGAAAGCAAACCAGACCTTCCATTGCAGAACTTGGCATCTCACATGTGACCCTAGCAAGACTTGAACCCACAGCAGTAAGAGACCTAATGATTAAGAGCACTCTTATCCACTAGGCAACAGAGGTTCGTACATCTAACAGTATCTAAATTCAATAGGTTTGGTTAACAAGCACAAGCATATGTATAACACGCAAAATCATTAACTATGCCAGCAACGCTGTATTTAGAGACCTATTGGTAAACACATTTAGACAACAATAAAACAAGAGTTGTAAGTTCCTATAAAATTGTCAAAATAACCACCAGTTAATCATTGTAAAGGCTATGGAATGCTGAAAATATTATTGCTGAAACATTAAAGGGGAATGGGAATACCTGGCAGATTTTTCTGCCATTTTTCGAAGGGGGACAATTTCGGGACTTCCTGTTAGCTTTTCTATAAGCCCTGTCACACTTGAAAAAGGGTCTACTCTTAAAGGAAAGAATTTGCTCCTCAGGAGCAAATTCTTTCCTTTAAGAGTTGACCCCTATTGACATGGCAGACAAAAATACTTTTACAGAAGTTGTCTCCCCTGAGGGTGTTCCCATTCCCCTTAACATATGTATGCTGAATTTCTATGAAAGACTCCTGTATTCGTACATTTTGAAATACTGAAATGGAATGAAGCCAAATACTTCAACCCTTGTCCTGCTGAATAAATTAATTTTGTCACACCCATTTTTGGCCATTAAATGTAATTTATTCCTAAGAATTCACCAAATGAATGACAACCAGAAAAGATCCAGACCAGAATGAATCTGATCAGTATTTACTCTGTTTTCAAGGGGTGAACATACCCCAGGGTGTGTTCCACAAAGCAGGCACCCGCCGAGCGCTCACTTTGTTGCCTACAGTCAGCCTCGATAGCTCAGTGGTTAGGGTGTTCGACTTATGATTGAGAGGTTTTGGGTTTGAATCCGGCCACCGGAGCGGAGGTGTGTCCTTGGGCAAGACTCTTTATGACAATGCCCCACTCGACCCAGGTGTAAATGGGTAGCAGTGGTGTAAAAGTCACTGCCTCTCTCTCGCACGTATGATACCATCTGGAATATGTTTTCGAGAGTGATTCAATAAGCTTGGAGCTTTCATCACAATCAAACTAAAATAAATTAGTATAAAATGAAGTTAGCGCTTGGCGAGTGCCCGTGTTGAATGCATCTCTGTTTCAGAAGAGAGGGGTTACTATCATGGTCCAATTGTATCTGTGGCACCAATATCTCAGGCCTGAATTCTTACAAAATTTTCAACTTTTATGTCATGATGATCCACTATATACACACAGCAGTATTTTTGAAGATATATTTGTTCTTTTCACTCATAAATAACCTAACAAAATATTCATCATCATAAATATACATATATACATGTACAAGTATATAAATTGAATAAAATGTGTATAAAAAACACAATAAAGATCCAAACATCATGTTATCAGGTCTGTGTAATGAAGACCCTTGTAAATCCCACTTTACAAGGAGATAACCTGGGTTAACAAGGGTACACAGTATTTTTCGTATTTTTTGCTGAAAAACATAAGACTGTAGGTACTTGTTAGAACCGCCTCAATGAGGCGGTTCTAGACCGTACCCACAATCTACACCTGTGGACACAAAAGCGTTCAAACTTTGATGAGCTTCATTTCATTCTGACTTGAAACATCATTCATTATATCCTAACATCCTATCAGTCAGCTGCCAGACAGAAATAAATTCAAAACACAAGGTGGTGTACATTTCATAGTTGACTCCTGCACTGTCCAATCAAAATACATCTTGGATGTCACTCACAGAGCGTTTTCCAAAATGAGACCAATCAATTGCTTGATCTAGTTTTAGAATTCTTTGATGAATGACATTTGCTTGTCAAACTAACTTGATGCAAAGAGATTTATTGAAAGTTATTTCATAGGAGTTTGAACGCTTTTGTGTCCACAGGTGTATGTTCTAAGCAAAAAATAAGAAAAAAATCATAAATTATTATTAGAATAATGCCATATTTAGAGACATATAAGATAGTATTATCTAACATTGGTTTGTTATCCAAATGAACAGACAAGAAAATGTTAACGGTTGCCAATAATGGTACATATGTATAGAGTATCTATAATATTCATATACTCTTCAGTTTGAGATTTATAACATATCATTCTGTGGAACATCACAGACAGTTATCGTTTTGCAAATACACCACAACCTCTTTATAACACTATTAATGGGGTCCAAAGCAGAAACCGTGTTAGTTAAACAGCCGTGTTATATCCAAACAAAAATGAATAGATTATATAGAAAAATAACCATTTATGGTCCTTTTTCTATATTATCTATACATTTTTGGGATCCATCTTGAAACCATGTTATATCCAAAACCGTGTTATAATGAACCTTGTTATAATGAGATTGTGGTGTACACATACACAAGAAGATGTGTATTACACATTACGATTACACATCCACGTGATATGACACTTTTTAATGATTGTAAAAATGCAATGTTTCTGTTGTAAATTTGTATGTCAAAATGATAACACACCTGTCCGACAAAGTGCATTCTTTCAGATCACAAAGCACTTCATTTTCTGTTAAAAATTTGCTCTATCTTTCTTATTTATACATAAAACAAAGGTTGTGGGTGCTCATTAGAACTGCCTCATTGAGGCGGTTCTAATGAGTACCCACAACCTATATCTTGGAACAGAAATAAGAAAAATAATGTATACCCCTTTAAACCCCATTTTTTTCTATATAAAGTGGGGTTTGGAGGTGTGTTCATTACACAGACTTTCTAACGTTCATGTTCTTATTTCTGGTGATTAAAAAATGTTTGTACATGTAGGTACTTGTTAGAACTGCTTCCCATCTGCTTTTTGACTTTAGTCAATTTCAGCAGTATAAACGGGACTTAATGTTTAGTTGTATATTACATTGTACTATTTTTTTATATAACGTCTTACAAACCAAATGAACTGCACTTCAATCACTAACAATGTCTCCTTTAAAGTCTCATTCTTGTTAACTCGAAACATTCTTAATTATAATATCATGCCTATGCAGAAATGTTCTGCACAGCACAGCAGACCACTTTTGCATAGACATTTCAATATGTAATGTTAACATGCCTATGCATGTTACCATAATATTAACATGCATATGGATAGCACAGCAGAGCATATTTGCATACACATTTCAATGTAACCATTATGTTAAAATGCCTATGCATTATACCATAATGATAAAATGCCTATGCATATGACCATTATGTTAAAGTGCCTTTAGCATGTTACCATCATGTTAAAATGCCTATGCATGTTACCATTAGTGTTTAAATGTCTATACATGTTACCAGTGTTAAAATACATATGTATCCAACTTATACATATAATTACTATTAAAGTGAAACGCAAATCCATTTTACCATTATGTCAAATTTACTATTATGTAAAAATGTCTAAGCATGTTACCATTATTTTAGAATGCATACCTATGCATTATACAGATATGTTAAAATACCTATGCAAAAATGTTACGCTCTTCAGAACATTTTCGTGCAGGCATTTTAACATAACAGAATGTACCACTATTACAAACTGCAAAAGCTTGCAGGACATTTTTTTTTCCTGTTTAAACATGGTCTCGATAGTTTACGACATAAAATGGTGCAATTTAGCAAACCTCTAAGGATATGCACCAACACAAACAAACCCTAAACCTTCCTTATTCATCCCATAAAAAACCAGGTTTCTCTCTTCAAGCTCAGAATACAATTTCCTTATGGTGCTCCCATAAAATAAGACTTCCCTCTGCCACTCTTTTTCACATCTCCGATAAAATATTTTTCTTCTAATTGCCATTATTTATCTTTTTCCATTCTTCCCTACATTGTTATTACTGTTTTAGGCTTACTTCACTTTCCCAAACAGACTTTCATTCTTAACTCTAAGATAATTTATTTTCTTATAAATTTCTTTGTTCCCTTTTTCCTTTTCTCTCTTTCTTTTTTTCTTTCTTATCCTTTAGATTAATCTTATGGTCTTTTTTTTACTGTCTTTAGGTTTACTTCAAGCTGTCACTCAGAACGAATTCCTCTTTCCCCGACTCCTGTAAAATTTGATTTTTCTTCCAGCTGCTAGTATTTCTCCTTTTCTTTCTTATGATGTTTTTTACTATCTCTGTGCTTGTCATGTTCATCATGTTCTTTTTCCTTCTTTTTCTTCAGGAAACTGAACATACTCTTGCGTTTCTTCTCTTTCTCATCATGGTCTTCTCCTCCCGGGGTGCCTGTCGGCTCGGACATGGGGCGTGGAGAAGCTTTTGGAGATACTCTTGGTCTTACCTGTAATGAATGGTTAAATCATGTACATGTAATGCCAATCACGACTGTGAAAAATTATACTTTTTCAATTAAAATTAGGTTTGACATTTCATGGATAAAACATGGTGCATAGATTGATCCCCAAAATTTACAGATTACATTGAAAAATGACCAAAAATGGTTATTTTTCTATAATCCCAAAAATGTATAGATTATATGGTCATTTTTCTGTATAATCTATACATTTTTTTTTTGGACATATTGATTGTGTTGGGGTTTAAAGACAGGTCAACACTAACTGTCTTGTGGGTCATTTAGTATTCTCTTAGAGAAAGGGGGAGAAGAGATAAAAGAGATAGTAAAGGGGGTAAAAAAGAGGGACTGGGGAGAAAGAGGAAAATAAACTGAAGTCTAGAAACAACATTCCCCCTTCACCCTTACCTGCTGCAAGGGCAGCAAGCCTATACCAGTCGGATGCCTCAGTGACGCAAGCTACACCACACCTTTGCCTCACCAAACTACCCAAATTCTTTGGATATAACATGGTTGATTAACATGGCTGGCTAATCAACATACCACGAAAGTAGTGTTACAAACAAGTTGTTGTGTAGTAAGAAACATACTCAAAAGAGGCCACAGGCAATGTCACTGAAAAGTTTGGGGCAATAAAAGTAATTCAAGGCAATAAGGTTTAAGGATACAAGTTACTCTACATTGCTAAGTGACTGATACTTACCCTAGGAGACTCGTCTGTCTCATGGTTCTGTGCTCTACCATCTGTCTCCAGCATCTGCCGTGGTGATGGGGTGGGTCTTGGTGATGGCGTACCTAAAGAGAAATAACACAGTAAAAACATATAGGATAATGGTGAATATTTGCCACAATATTTTTTACTAATTCATTAAAATATTGCCTATATTGATTAAATTCCGTTACGAGTTTCTTTCAAACTAATTGTAGAACTTCTTAAAACTGCCTCACTAAGGCGGTTCTAATGAGCACTTACAATCTATGTCTGGAATAAAACTAAGGAAACCATCACAAACTTCCAAATGAACTAGAGAAAGCGACCAGTGGGTCAAGTGTACCCCCAGCCAGCGCCACCCTCTGATATATCTTTTGAGCTTGTATGTAATATGAGTGAAGAAGCTATACGAATCAATAATTGTGCTTGTACAAGCTAAACCAAACATATAATATCTAAATGGACCAAGGGAGTGAGGGCATCAAAGTTACTGAAGGGGTGGGGGGGGGGGCATCAATGTTGCTGAAGCAGCAGGGTGGGTATGCATCAATGAAATCTACTGGTATGCAACATCAATGCAAGTATCAATTGAATTTGCCTTAGAGTTTAGAACATACAGGCATCTATAAACTTTGTCATAAAACTTTAACCAAATGCAAAATATCTAAGTCTGTGACCTTGAGGAAAAGGTCACCGTGGGTGGGAAGGGACATGCATCACAAGTCTTTGGACTGCTATGCAACACTGAATCAAGTATCAACTGAATTTGTCTCAGGAATTTAGAACATACAGGCATCTACAAACTTTGTCATAAAACTTCAACCAATTGTAAAATTTCTACATCTGTGACAAGGTCACACTGGGGGGTGGGACATGCATCAATGAAATCTTTAGACCAGTATGCAACTTCAGTGTAAGGTAAGTATCGACTAAATCTATCAAAGGGTTCAGAAGATACAATCTCCTAGAAACTTTAACGCAAAACTTTAACCAAAATGTTAATGTGCAGACGGAAGGATGGACACTCGGATGGTCACAAACGAATGGCAAGATGAAAACTATATACCCCCATAGCATACATCATATGCCAGGGGTATAAAAATGTTAACTGCACAGTGATAAAAGACACCATTATGTCACAAGAGATTTGTTGTTGTATTCAGAAGACTGATTGCAAAGACTATAAGAATCTTAGATGGGTGTAAGGGGCGGATAGAAAAATCTGCCCCTCACTCCATGACATACGTCCGGGATTTCCTTATCTGGTGTGCAAGAATGATTATGTACCTTCATTCTGCCTTTCCCTGAAACCACCATCAGTTTTATCAACAGTTTCCCTGCTAGGTGGTGGTGTTCTACTCTGTGCTGTAGGCTCTGATGGTTGTGGGGATTGTACATGAATAGAGACTTCCTGGATGGCTTCTACTCTAGCTCCCCCTGGTGGTGAAGCACTCCTGTCTCGACTTGTGGCTGTAGGTGAGGCCATGGGTGACTCGATTCTTGACTGTTCTGAAATGGTCAAATACTATTTCTTTGATCAACACTGCTCAGTTCTTACTCACATGTTAACCCTTAATATTCCAAGACAAGAGGGCCCAATGGCCCTATATCGCTCACCTGTGTACGAGAAAATCATTAGTGTAGGAGGTAACAAGACGTTTCGTCCCCAAGACGTTTCCCCCCTGGTCGTTTCCCCCCTAGTCGTTTCGCTCACTTTTTTGGCCCCTAGTCGTTTCGCCCCCTAACCCTAGTCGTTTCGCCCCCAAACCCTAGTCGTTTCGCCCCCAAACTATTTTACTATATTTTATATATATAAAAGATTCATATAAGAGAGAGAGAGAGAGAGAGAGAGAGAGAGAGAGAGAGAAGAACCTGTTCTTTGAATGAAAATGTTAATCAGGAATTATGACAAGTATTACCTGTTTTGATCAATACCGTTAATCACATTGTTTATTTGATTTGACACATTAATCACGCAATTAATGCCCTTAATGATAAGGTGATAAGGTGTGAAAACATCCGCTCTTTGCAAAGTTAAACGTCTTTAATTATCCCTTAAGCACCATTACCAGTTTTGTTTTAAATTGGTCGTTTGGTTCGTTAACAGAGTCGGCCAGTAAATCATTGTAGAATATTGCCGCAAATGCCGTTTACGCAACATCGCGTCAACGCCGATGCAACGTAATAAAGTTGCATCGGCGTTGATACGACGTTACATATACATATTGTGTGCCCACTAGGTAATATATGGTTGAGTATTGCCGCAAGTGTCGTCTACGCAACGACGCGTCAACGCCGATTCAACGCAATAAATAGAAGTGGAAGCAATGATCATGTCGATTCCTTTCATCAATGTTCTGTCAGCAATTTGTGTATACTCTGATCAGATTAGCGGCGTCAGACCCAGTACTTCCTGAACTGCAAGCAAATAGTGCAGACCCTGATCAGGCAACGCGGTTAGCTTGATACTTTCAAGTACAGCTTCTTCCCTAGGACTATACCCGTTTGGAATTCTTTACCAGCATCTGTTTCTGAGGCCCCTGACTTGGTATCTATCAAGCAGGGACCGTCTACTCTCTCGTTTTAACAGCTAGGTAGGGGCCGGTCTGTAAGTAAAGTCTGGGGGATTTTTGAACCTGTGCCGGTTGGGCGACGCTTCTGTAGCCGGAGAAGTCTGGTTTCCAATGATGATTTGAAAAAGCAGGCAGCGATCTTTCTGTTCTTTCTTGTGTATCCACTATTTCTCTTTCTTTCCAATATTTCCCACTTTCTCTTTTTCACGCGCCATCAGAGACATACTGTTCAACTATGAATGAAGTCCCTTAACGAACAGATACAGATACTTAGGCTGACATGACAGGGCGATGATGCTACTTAAATATTTGCCTCTTCTCACCGCTAATAAAAGTTCAACATTGAAAATTAGCCCTAGAGTGAAAAGTGGGCGAAACGACTAGGGGGACGAAACGACTAGGGGGACGAAACGACTAGGGGGCGAAACGACTAGGGGGGAAACGACCAGGGAGGAAACGTCTTGGGGGCGAAACGACTAGGGGAGGAAACGGTTTTGGGGCGAAACGTCCCGGATTCGTGTAGGAGACCACTTGACATTGCTACATACTAAATATCTAAGCTCAGGCAAAGCGGTGTTCATGCTTACAAACCCTACTGGTTTCATTGGGCGACAGGGCTTGAGATGTAATTTCATCTCAATGTCTGGTAAAAGTCCCACAAAATTGAAAGAGACATCTTCAAAATGACCAATACAGTGTTGTCGGGGATGTAAAACCTCAAATCAAACAAAATCTGTGCCTTATGGTTTTGGACCGCAGGGCATGATTGCCAGGAATTATGTAGGTGACCACTTGCCATTGCTACATGCTAAATATCTAAGCTCTGGGCCCTGTGATTGCCGAGGAGAAGATTTTTGAAGCTTTTTGTTCCATTATGAGTCTATGGGAGCGAAGGGGCCCGGGGCGTCGCCCATTTGGAACCCAGGGGCATGATTGGCAGGAATTATGTAGGTGACCACTGGCCGTTGCTACATGCTAAATATCTAAGCTCTGGGCCCTGTGGTTTCAGAGAAGAAGATTTTTGAAGCTTTTTTCCATTATGCGTCTTTGGGAGCTAAGGGGCCCCGGAGCGTGGCCAATTTGGACCCCAGGGGCATGATGGGCAGGAATAACGTAGGTGACCACTTGCTGTTGCTACATGCCAAATATCTCAGCTCTGGGCCCTGTGGTTTCAGAGAAGAAGATTTTTGAAGCTTTTTCCCATTATGAGTCTATAGGAGCTAAAGGGCCCTGGGGCGTGGCCCGTTTGGACCCCAGGGGCATGATTGGCAGGAATTATGTAGATGACCACTTGCCGTTGCTACATGCTAAATATCTAAGCTCTGGGCCCTGTGGTTTCTGAGTAGAAGATTTTTGAAGCTTTTTTTTTCCATTAAGAGTCTACGTGAGCTAAGGGGCCCCGGGGCGTGGCCCATTTGGACCCCAGGGGCATGATTGGCAGGAATTATGTAGGTGACCACTTTCCATTGCTACATGCCAAATATCTCAGCTCTGGGCCCTGTGGTTTCAGAGAAGAAGATTTTTGAAGCTTTTTTCCATTATGAGTCTATAGGAGCTAAAGGGCCAAGGGCATGGCCCATTTGGACCCCAGGGGCATGATTGGCAGGAATTATGTAGGTGACCACTTGCCGTTGCTACCTGCTAAATATCTAAGCTCTGGGCCCTGTGGTTTTCAAGAAGAAGATTTTTGAAGCTTTTTGATCCATTTTGAGTCTATGGGAGCGAAGGGGCCCCGGGGCGTCACCCATTTTGAACCCAGGGGCATGACTGGCAGGAATTATGTAGGTGACCACTGGCCGTTGCTACATGCTAAATATCTAAGCTCTGGGTCCTGGGGTTTCAGAGAAGAAGATTTTTGAAACTTTTTTTTCTTTATGAGTCTTTGGGAGCTAAGGGGCCCCGGGGTGTGGCCCATTTGGACCCCAGGGGCATGATTGGCAGGAATTATGTAGGTGACCACTTTCCATTGCTACATGCCAAATATCTCAGCTCTGGGCCCTGTGGTTTCAGAGAAGAAGATTTTTGAAGCTTTTTTTCCATTATGAGTCTAAAGGAGCTAAAGGGCCCGGGGCATGGCCCGTTTGGACCCAAGGGGCATGATTGGCAGGAATTATGTAGGTGACCACTTGCCATTGCTACATGTTAAATATCTAAGCTCTGGGCCCTGTGGTTTCCGAGAAGAAGATTTTTGAAGCTTTTTGTTCCATTATGAGTCTATGGGAGCGAAGGGGCACGGGGCGTGGCCAATTTGGACCCCAGGGGCATGAATGGCAGGAATTATGTAGGTGACCACTGGCCGTTAATACATGCTAAATATCTAAGCTCTGGGCCCTGTGGTTTCAGAGAAGAAGATTTTTTAAGCTTTTTTTCCATTATGAGTCTATAGGAGCTAAAGGGCCCTGGGGCGTGGCCCGTTTGGACCCCAGGGGCATGATTGGCAGGAATTATGTAGATGACTACTTGCCATTGCTTCATGCTAAATATCTAAGCTCTGGGCCCTGTGGTTTCCGAGAAGAAGATTTTTGAAGCTTTTTGTTCCATTATGAGTCTATGGGAGCTAAAGGGCCCCGGGGCGTGGCCCGTTTGGACCCCAGGGGCATGAATGGCAGGAATTATGTAGGTGACCACTGGCCGTTAATACATGCTAAATATCTAAGCTCTGGGCCCTGTGGTTTCAGAGAAGAAGATTTTTGGAGCTTTTTTCCATTATGAGTCTATAGGAGCTAAAGGGCCCGGGGCGTGGCCCGTTTGGACCCCAGGGGCATGATTGGCAGGAATTATGTAGGTGACCACTTGCCATTGCTACATGCTAAATATCATAGCTCTGGGCCCTGTGGTTTCAGAGAAGAAGATTTTTGAAGCTTTTTGTTCCATTATGAGTCTATGGGAGCGAAGGGGCCCCGGGGTGTAGCCAATTTGGACCCCAGGGGCATGAATGGCAGGAATTATGTAGGTGACCACTAGCCGTTAATACATGCTAAATATCTAAGCTCTGGGCCCTGTGGTTTCAGAGAAGAAGATTTTTGAAGCTTTTTTTCCATTATGAGTCTATAGGAGCTAAAGGGCCCGGGGCGTGGCCCGTTTGGACCCCAGGGGCATGATTGGCAGGAATTATGTAGGTGACCACTTGCCATTGCTACATGTTAAATATCTAAGCTCTGGGCCCTGTGGTTTCCAAGAAGAAGATTTTTGAAGCTTTTTGTTCCATTATGAGTCTATGGGAGCGAAGGGGCCCTGGGGTGTGGCCAATTTGGACCCCAGGGGCATGAATGGCAGGAATTATGTAGGTGACCACTGGCCGTTAATACATGCTAAATATCTAAGCTCTGGGCCCTGTGGTTTCAGAGAAGATATTTTAATTTTTTCCCATTGTAAGTCTATGGGAGCTATATGTTGCCATGGCAACCAGAATTCCAATCTGATTAGCCCAAAAACCTTATGCAGCCTTTCCCCCTACCTGATGATGCTTCTCATGAAATTTGATCAAGATTGACCATGGGGTATTAGAGATATACTTATTTGAAATTGTTTACGGACGCACGGACGGACGCACGACGGACGACGGACAAAAAGTGATCACAAAAGCTCACCTTGTCACTACGTGACAGGTGAGCTAAAAAACTTCATCTGAAAATGTTGTCTGTTTATGTCATCTGCTGAATCTTCTTGCAAACTTTCTTAAAATATTTTTGTATACAAGCAAACAGTATGGACCCAGATCAGACTGCTCCTGGAGGAGCAGTCTGATCTGGGTCAACACTGTTTGTAATAATGACTTTAGAAGTTACCGGCAGAAGGCAAAGCAGACGACAATGGTCGTGATTGGCACAATATGGCTTAACGCTCATAGTCTCTTTACAAATATTAAACTTAATAATGTCATGGCTGTGCAGATTTAGTACAACTTTTGGGTTTCTTTTTCGGATTTTTACAGGCATTGTGGGTACTAGTCAGAATGGCCATTTTAGATCAAGGTGACAGATGATCATTTGAGCTTTTTTACCAGTATATAATTATAAGCCTAGAGTTTCACAAAACAGCTAGTTAGTTCTTGGGGGCAAGCTATCCAGGGCATAGGACAAGATTTCCCTAAACTGCTTACATCCCAGGAGTAGGGTGCCTCCTTGGAAAGAGTGGGGAGCTGCACAGGGGGCAAGATAAACTTGGACAAAAAATTGTTTTGGATTACACAGTAATATTTCATTTTCAAATTTTGTTGAGAATATGTGCTTATATAATTCATTTTACACAAAGCTGTACTGCCTTTTCAGATGAATATAGTAAAGATGTTTTTTAAGCTCAATTCTGATAATCTTTAGTGATTAAATATCAAGTATTTTAAAAGACTCAAAGCTGAATGAAACACATGCTCAATTAACTAAGCCAACTGCCAAAGTACATAATATCATACTTTTTGTTGTTATTTTTTCTCTTCTGCCTAGAAAATAGTTCACATATAATGTAGCCTTATTTTTTTCTGAAAAAAAAAATGATATCAAAAAAGGAATTAATGCCACAGTTAACTTGGCTTTCATGGTCTTATAAGGGATAATCTGCTAATATGGGACAAAAAATGGGATCATGCCATCATGCTTTTCTCCTATTATCTTGTTTAAATATATTTTCATTCTTCAATAAGCTATGTTTGAATATATGCTCAATTAAAGCTGTTCATAAAATGCATTTAAACATTGCCATGCATGTATTCCAAGTATGTATCATAAACATCCTAAAAATTTGGACACTTTGAGAACTTGCTGTAATTCTCCTAAAGTTTTAACAAATTTGTCTCCTGATCCAGCAAGGAGTCCAAAACATGCAGACGGAATGGCAAACGGTGTAGACCATGATCAGACTGCACAGTATGATCTGGGTCTACACTGTTTGCTTAGGCCTGTCTGTCCCAATACATGTACTGAGAATCATTATGGTAGTTGTTCGAAAAATTTAAAATTAAAAAAAAAAATAAAATGGCTTGTTTACTATGGCTGATTCCTACTCATTCTTGAGTCCTTTATAAATCTTTCAATAGGGCCAAAGAAATGAATATCTATGGATTTTTTTCTAGTTTTATCATGGAAGTGTATGTTGTATGTACTCATCAGAATTGCCTCATTGAGGCAATTCTAATGAGTACACACATCATACCAATATTTTATAGAAGATCAGAAAGGATATTTCTAAAATTCTTGAATTATCCCACTTCTGCCACCGAATCTGGCACCATGATTTACCCTCAGAGGCTGGAATTACCCGCAGAGAACAAGTTTCGGTAGTCCCACAGATGTTAACTAATTTTTGTGTGAGCCTGAAATTAACTGTCACTGAACATCTTACCAGTGTTAAACTAAGTCAGAACTGTAACTACAAATTATTAACACAAAAAGCAACTTCCTCACCAGCTAAAATCTTCCACCAGTTAATTTTTTTTTGCTGAAAACACTTTATTCCAAACCTGATTAATTACGAAGTGCACAAACACTTGAGAGAAAAAGAGTTAAAACTTGTAACCCACCAGTGACTTTTGACCTTGCTGTTAGTTAAATAACTCCAGAGAAGGAAGTGAAATGTGGATAATTGTAGGATAATTTTCCTTTTGTCTTGTAAGAAACATGTTGTGGGGTACTTGTTCGAAACGCCACTATGTGGAGATTCTAACAAGTACCAACAACATACCTTTTCATGGAAAAGTTACAAAAATTATCCAAAAATTATCCTCCATTTCCATAACACATCTGTGCGACATAGTGTGATTTTTTATATCTCCAAAAACGGTCAATTTTTTTTTTTTTTTTATCATATGATTTCGCGTCTGAGAATGTAATAACACCCTGTAATAAAAACGATAATCCACTAGTGGATAAAGTATGAAAATTAGTTAGATACGTCCTGTAACATTACACATACTTTGTCCCTAACGATGTTGCGTTTACTTATGGCGTGATATTGATGTTTTTGTAACAAAATCGTGAATAAAATGCGTTTTAAATATCATATGATAAATAGAATCTTGCATTCGTGCTCATGTATTCTTGAACTTATTAAACTTGTTGAGGAAAAGAGATAAAATGCTCGGCAATCCTCACATTTTATCCCTTTTCCTAAACTTGTTTAATAAATTCAATAATACATGACCACTCATGTAAGATCCTCTAAATATGAAAAGTTCTGATATAATTCTTATTTGTACTAAAAATATAGGTTGTGGGTGCTCGTTAGAACCACCTCATTGAGGGGGTTCTAATGAGTACCTACAACCTATGTCTTGGAGGCTTGATCGAAATACAAAAAATAAACGTATACCCCCGTAAACCCTAGTTTTCTCAATATAAAGTGAGGTTTGGTAGGATGTTCATTTCACAGACTTGTTCATGTGATGATTACTCTTCCTTATCTGGGGCCATGGGTTAACCCATTTTGTACCAAATGGAATCTTCCACCTTATACATTACAGTGAAATTCCGCTAAAATTAAGACTAATCCTGCTTTTAAAAGCTTATTTAGAAAGGTGTAGTTATTCTTTCTTCACATATTCTACATACAATGTCCTCTTGCCAGGGACCACCTTTGGGACTGTTCAAAAGTGGTCTTAAGACCACTTTTGAACAGTCCCAAAGGTTGTTTTAATATAAGAATTTTACTGTAATTAGCACAAATCAATTTCAAAATTTAGGGGTGTCAGGTTGTGTTTTCTTCAAATTTTATTTGGAAAATGGCTGAACTTTTTCCAAACAGTGTAGGCCCTGATCAAACGTGGCATTCTGCCACATCTGATCTGGGCCTGCACTGTTTGCCAGTTACCCCTTTTGGGGTTTCCAGCATAGAATGGGTTAATTTCCATCATCAAATAAAACAGGCTCTTGGCATATTTTATTATAAAGGAAATAAATGTTTTACTTCCTTCTGCCTGTTTGAAATTAGTAAAAATTTTTACTTATCTTGAAATCAGTACCGCTTTTGTCGTATCTTGTGATTTGTATGGTTTCTGACGAATCTTGTGATTAGTATGGTTTCTGTCGAGTCTTGTGATTGGTATGGTTTCTGTCGAGTCTTGATTTTTATTTGCGATTAGTACGGCTTCTGACATATCTTGAGATTAGTACCGTTTTTGTCGTATCTTGTGATAAGTATAGTTTCTGTCGAGTCTTGCGATTAGTATGGTTTCTGTTGAGTCTTGCGATTAGTTTGGTTTCTGTCGAGTCTTGCGATTAGTTTGGTTTCTGTCGAGTCTTGCGATTAGTATGGTTTCTGACATATCTTGAGATTAGTATGGTTCTTTTTCATGAAACATATTCCTTTCTTTTACAATATACTGGTATATCAAATCATCAAAGCTGATGTTTCTTATGTTGCTAGGTTTGCAATAGTAAGATTGTCTTTTTTAAAAGGAAAAAAAAACACACATAACATTAAATGCTGAAAATTGAAAGAAATAATGATTACTGTTAAATATTATCTGAAAAAGAAAAGCTGAGAAATCCTAAGCAATAAAGTAATTAGCCAAGAAAACTGCCGCAAGGTCTATGAAGGATTACGAACTACACAAAAAAGCGAAATCAAAATAACCATTGAGCGCTAATTCTAACAACAACAAACTGTAAAAAAAACTACTGCAATATAGCTAACTATATTCTGCAACTCTTTCTCTGGAAATACAGAATAAAAGCTCCTTCTTTTTTTCTGTTTTAAAGTGTTAGGTCTCTTTTCCGATACAATTTTATTTTCTGTTTTATGTTTAAGCACCAATCAAAATTACAAAGCAGACAAGATTTAAAGCTTGACATCTCATGCCAATCATGATTCACACGAGATGTCAAGCCTGAATTTCTCTGTTAAATAATTTGAAGAAAAACTGTTTCAAAAAATTGTCTGCAAAGTCTTGAATGGTACTTTATAGGTTATGGCATTCTGTTTCTCTTTTTCCATTTTTTTTTTCCATACATGTATTTTGTCCATGATATTTGTAGTGTAGAATTACAGTGGTCACCATACGCTAGAGCTCAATAAGAGGTCTTTTTAAATGGCAGAAATCTGACACACCCAATGCAAAGGGACGTAACAAGTATCACAAATCATAACTGCTATAAATGAACAACTTCATTTTTTTTTCCTTTCCTTTTTGCATTTAATGACCCAGTCAACACACTTATGGTCATGAGACGGGAAACAATGACTGCAAAAAAGACAATCCCTATATGGAAAGAATGGCCCTACCACCAAAATTTCTAAGTCAATCAGGGGCATGTAACTCTTCCATTTATAGTAGAATCTGAGTTCTCTGACTTTAATGCACATCCTACTTATATAATAGCTATTATGCAAGTTTCAAACCATGATCTTGAAAACAGATTTTTTTTGTTTGATTTGAGGTTTAACGTCCTCGTCAACAGTGTAAAGGTCATTTTGGAGACCTTGCTTCCATTTTTGAGGGACTTTTACCCGACATTGAGATGATATGACATCTCAAGCCCTGTTGCCCAATTAAACCAATAAGGTTTATAAGCACGGACGGTCCGACTTGCACTGCTTTGCCTGGTCAGGCTTACGAGGATTTTGGCCATGTAAAATCGATTCTTTCCACTGACCGTTCCAAGGCGGTTCTTCTGTGGGGGTTTATTTATGTTGTTGTTTGTTACTTACTGTGTGTGTCACTTGTGTCGTTTTATTTTGGATGGCCATTTGGCCATCTTGTGGGAAAGTAAATGTCCTTATGGCCTTCCTTTGTTTAGGTTTCCATTATGGTCTGGTCGTTTCATGTTTGTGTTTCTTTCCCTTTGGTGTCTTTGAGGGATGGAGTAAGTTAATTGTATTGATTCCTGATCTTTGTTTTACTTCTACTTTTTATATCTGTGCGGTAGCATCATGCAGCCCATCTATTTCTTCAAGCCCCGATGAGCGGTGGTGGCTTGAAAACTGTAGGAGTAGCTGCTGAGACTGTGTGACATTCTTTCTATGAAAAGAAGCATGGGGATCTAAAGGTGGCCTGATTAACTGTTGACAACCTCTGACTCAGCCACCAGGACTGGCCCTCATTACTATTATGATATGGACCTGCTGCTAGGTAATGGTCTTCGGGAGCTGGGGCCGGGTAAGATTTGCAAATGGCATAAAACAAGTTTTCTCAAGACATGGCTCATACAGAAGTACAGACATGCATCAGGCTGCATGCATTTGTTGGATTTTTAAAGTATTTTTTGTTGGATTTTTAAAGCATTATTTAGTATTTTTTGTAAAAATCCTAAAAATTCAGACACCTTAAGACTTGCTGTAATTCTCCAAAAAATTTAACAAATTTATTTTACAATCCAGGAAGATGACCAAAAAGATGTTGGTATGGCAAACAGTGTAGATCTTGATCAGACTGCTCCTGCAGGAGCAGTCGGATCTGGGTCTGCACTGTATCTGTCACAATACTTAGGATCATTATGGTACAAGCCATACATGAGATAATTCCTAAAATAAACTAGGCTACGTAGACCTGAAACTTGCTAATTATAGATTCCTCATGCATCTTATCTACATATTTTGGGAAGGGAATTCATTCCAATCTAGGGCCTTCCCTCAGGGAACAGCATTCCACAAAAACCCAAACATGGAAATCTCAGCGGGAAAGGGGCATATTAAGAAGCTCAAAAAGGTACAGTGTTAAAAGGGTGCTGGCAAGTGAATGAACAAAAAAAAAAAAAAATCTTTCTATACTTAACGCCATTAAAATGCAATTTGCCTATATTTATTCTGGACCAGATGACAATCATTTTTCCCTCACCGTAAAAATCCTAAAAGTTTGGATGCCTTGAGGACTTGCTGTAATTCTCCCTAAAATTTAGTACCAGAAACCCCAAAACGGGTACCCTGGCAAACAGTGCTGACCCAGATCAGACGCTGCAGAATGCTGGTCTGATCAGGGCCTTCACATTTTGCAAAAAGTTAAGCCATTTTGCAAATAGATTTTGAAGAAAATACAACCTGACAGCCCTAAATTTTGAAATGGACTCCTGCTATATATAAGGAGGAAGATTCCATTTGGTACAAAAAGGGTTACATAAACATTTTTTTTTTCACGTTCCAGCAAAGAGTCAAAAAAAGTGCAGATGAATTGGCAAACAGTGTAGACCCTGATCAGACCTTTCCTTTAAGAGCAGTGTGATCTGCATCTGCACTGTTTGCTTAGGCCTGTCTGTCCCAATACTTTAGGATCATAAGGTATTTTTTTCCCCCAAAACATAGGATTATGTCAGTATTTTTCAGAGGAAAAAAAGCACACAATTTCATGTTAATCACTTATTATCGGGCCATTTCTCTGAAAATAAGAAGAAATAATTTGAAAATGCCACCTGGTTGTCTTGATTAGTGCTAAAAGGGTGAAACCCTAAAGTTTGCCCACTTTTTATTTTGGACAAGTCCAGTGTGACTGCCTTTCAACACATTTTACAGCAATCCCTACAATCAATGCAAACAGTTTGAACCCTGGTCAGATACAACATTCTGCAGTATCTGATCAGGGTCCACAATATTTGTCAATGTCTTGTTTTGGGGATGGTAAACACAGCTGAGTTAAACAATTACGTTTTTAGGCAATACATATATTGCCATTCGGTGCAGAATTAATGGCGTTAAGTATATTAAATGGAAGGAACAAAATACAACTTTTATGTTACTTTTCCAAAGAGCAAATGAAAGGAAATATTTTGTTTATCTATTACACTTTTTGCCGATATTTATGCCCACACTTATCATTTGGGGATATTGTGAATGCCTCTGTCTCAGTTCATATGTCTGCCTGTCCATCAGTCACACTATCTCTTCCTACACAACTGAATGCAACCCAGTTTGGCACATGGCTTCCTTATATGATGAGGGCATGCAAGAGCAATGTTACACATGGCTCTGCTGTGGACAAAGCATGAGGAGTTGCAATGGCAAGCCATCGACTGCACATTCTTGTTTTTATTTTTCATCTTTTTTTGTGTGTGTTTAACCTTTAGCATGCTGTGGGCGCATTCGTGCGCCCGTGAAAATGTAATGGCGCCACGCTGTAGGCAAAATCGTGCGCCGAAATTGACTGGTGTGCTTGGTGCGACTCATAGTTAAAGGAGGAACTTTCGTTTTTCGGTGCGGTTTGGCATTTCGGTATCAAATAACATCCGGGCATCGATGAAAAAAAAAAACTTGCCGTTTCGATGTTTTTGGATTGATTTTCTTCGGGTTTTCTGGGTAAGGATGCAATTTTTTTGAGAAAATCGCTACTTTTTGAAGAACTTGATCTAATCGAGCCCAAAATACGCTCTGAAAGGGTGTTTTAAACGATTTTTCGACTCAGTCGGCTGAGTGACAGTAGGCTACTTTCGTTTTCCATATGCTTTGAATGGTGGAGAAATCAAGAAAAATACGGGTTTTTGCGTGTTAAAAGTTGCTGAAAATGGTAGTATTTGATAAAAACAATTCAGTGGGACGGAGTATCGATAAAAAAATTAATTCAGCATGCTAAAGGTTAAAGTTTATACATAATAGATAAATATATCATGTTTGTAATTTTATGACAGCTCCATATCCTTGAAACAAGAATTCCGCAGAAGGCGGCATCACACCTGCTGGGGGCAAAAGTCCCAGGAGCCACAATCAGAATGTAGTTATTAAATTAGTAAATTTCATTCTTAGCAGTTGAAAGTTGATGTAAAATGTGTCAGTGACTGAACCATAAAATATAGGCCATAGTCATCAGGTCAAGGTATATGCCAAATCAGTACATCGAAGAGAAGCACTGTGCAAGGTTTGGTGGCTGTAGGACATATCGAACAGTGACGTAAAATGTGTTAAAGTCACTACAGTGCAACATATATAGAACAAGGTCACAGGGTCAAGGTACCTGCAGTGTCAGTACATCTAGGAGAAGCACTATGCAAGATCTGATGGTTGTGGGCCTTTTATTTGAGGAGATCTGCTACTTCAACGCGAAATGTGTCAAAGTCACTGGAGCATAAAATATAGGTCAAAGTCACCGTGTCAAGGAACCTGCAGAGTCAGTACATCTTGAAGAAGCACTATGCAAAATTGATGGTTGTACGCCTTTTATTTGTATGAGATCTGCACATTGATGTAATATTTGTCAAATGTACTGGAGCCTAAAATATAGGTCAAGGTCACCAGTCAAAGTGCCTCCCTAGTCAGGAGCTCAGGCAGATGTTTCATGAAAGGTCTGATGGTTGTTTAGTCTTGTAGTTGATTACAATACAAACTTCGACATAATGGTCAAAGTCACTGGAGGGCAAAATATAGACACATCCAAACACTTCATCATCACTCAATAATACTATTTGCTGGGACATACTGGTGGTGGGCAATGCAGGAATGAAGTCTAGAATATATTTATCTACTCATTTAAAGTGTAATTCAATTGATTTCCTGTAACAGTCAACTAAAATATGCTGGTAATATTAAACCTATTTACAATGTGTTTATATGGAACCAGCGGCTTTTTGCCAACCAGGAAAGATCGTTATCAAAAGGAAAAGTAGTTTTGCGCATGTGCAGTGACAAGTTAACAAGGTCACGTGTACAAACATTGGATTCGTCTATAGGTCAAAATGTTAACTGACAACAATGTTAGTGTATTTTGTTCCTTCCATCTATCAGAACCTTTCCTGACAACAACTACATACAGGATGACAAAACAAAGACTATTTCTGGTATTAACTAAGATATGACTGCCATCCCCAGAATGAACAGCCCATCAAAGTCCCTTTATTTCAGGGTGAAACAATGTCTGAAACATTGAAACAGCTGATATGTTAAATTTTCTCATCCTGCAATCCATGGTTATTATCTCAATGGTACCACCTGCAGAAAAATATTCCATTATCTTTTTTATATTTTTTACTACATGTTTTTAAATTTACTTTCCGGTTGTTTATGCTCTTTAAGTCCCTGATACAGAAAACTTCCAAAATTCAGACCAACTTTGAGACTGTTCAAAAGTGGTCTTTAGGACCAATTTTGAACAGTCTCAAAGGTGCTCTCTTCCAGATGACATTGGGTCATCAGTACCAACTTTGCACAGATTTCCTTAACGATAACACACCTGTGCGATATTGTGCATTTTTCACATCTTCAAAATGGCTACTTTTCTCTTGAAAAGCTGTGATATATTTATTATTTTTACTTTAAACAAAGGTTGCTGGTGCTCATTAGAAGCTCCTCGTTGAGCAGTTCTAACTAGTACCCACAACCTATGTCTTGGAGCAGAAATAAGAAAAATAATTATACCCCGTAAACCCCTTTTCTATATATAAAGTGGGGTTTAAGGGGGTATTCATTGCATGGACTTGTTAATGTGATGCTTCAATCATTTCAAGAGATTTGGGAAAGCAAATATTGAACAATGTGAGTATTTTTGGAAACAATTTGCAAGAAACGTAAAAGCTGTTTTTTTTTTTTTTGTTTTTTTTTTAATAAGAGAATTATTTTAAAAAGTTGTCTGCTAAATTTTTTCCCAGAGTGCTAAGCATTAAGCTAAAGATGCTTTGTACAACTAGAAAACAGTTTCTGAATTTGTACTGCAGGGTATATTTTAACATTTTTCTATTTCAAAGCTAATTTTCAAGTAATTTATCTTTATAAGCAGTGATTTATTCTTCAACAAGCAAATCAAGCTCACTTATGCAAGCATACACACTAAAGCTTAAAGCTTTGGCAAAATGTTTGTCCAAATAAGGATCTTTTTTTTTTTTTTTTTTTTTTTATGAAAAAAGCTTTGGTGAATTGGTCAGGCAGTAATAAAAGCACCAGCCAGTGGCTCAATGATTTTGCATGAAAGCGAAATCCAAATGAAATATTTATTATGCAGGCTTTAAGGCAGCTCCCAGCTTTCCATATTACAAAGACATGTATAACCATATCTGACTGGATTATCAACTTATTCAGCTTAAAGTTGGCTGGAGTAATTGACAATTGACTGTTGCTCTTTTTATCATATGAAGTCACGTCTGAGAATGTAATAACGCCATGTAATAAATTTGATAATCCGCTAGTGGATTAAATATGCTAAATTAGTTAGATACGCCCCGTAACGTTACATGCGCAACCTCCTTAATGATGTCGCATTTACTAATGGAGGAATATTGACTTTTTGTTAAACCATCTGAATAAAATGCATTTTAAATGTCATATGATAAACAGAATCTTGCATTTGCATGTATTATTGAATTTATTAAACTCATTGAAGAAAAGGGATAAAATGCTTGGCAAAGCCTTGCATTTTATCCCTTTTCCTCAACTTGTTTAATAATACATGAACAATCATGAAAGATCCTCTATATATATGGAAGTAAAAGACCAATGGAACATGATGATATAAGATTTTTAACTGATTTGATTTAATCAATGTAGAAACCATCTGATCAGGATCTAACATGTTTACAATGTCTTTGTAATATGGAAAGTAAAACGAGCATAAGAAAATGGACAAAAAGGTTAACAGCAACTAAAAACAGCAATAAACTGTGTTTTTTTATTTGGTCACCTCCTGAGTCCTCGTTGTCAACAATCTCGATAGAAAAGTCCATATCGGGAAACATTGGCGACTGGTCTGTAAACATTAATAGGCGTAACGAAATTTCACAATCAACATTTAAGTCATGCAACAATGAACAACCGACATTAAACACAATTCAAATATCTGATAATGTTACCAGAGTTTGCAAAAAAAAAACACACACCACAACCTCTTTATAACATTATCGGCTTCAAAGTAGAAACAGTGTTAGCTATTGTTTGAATTGAGGTTTTACGTCCCCATCAACACTATTTAGGGAATTTTGGAGACGTTAGAATGGTGTTAGTTAAATAAAAATGAGTATTTTATATAGTCATTTTTCAAAATAATCTATATATTTTGGGGACCCAAACAGTTTTATGTCCCACAAACAACTATGGTTTCTGAGGCAGGTAGCTTAACAACAATGCCATAGCAGCTTCTATATTTAAACCGTTTCATATCTAAAAACATAGTCTAAAACACCACATTATAAAGAGGTTTAAATGTACAGTCGAAAATGTAGTAAAAAAATAGCTAAACCATTTGGGATATACGAATATAAACGTAAGAAATCTAATAGATATTTATCATAATTATAAAAGTGTTTCAGAAGTTAAAGGAGAGACATGCACTTTAATAACAAAACATAGAGATTTTGTATACATTTAGCAAAAGAGCTTTGACCACTTGCAAAAAAAATTACATCACACATCAGTAACCAAATCTTTCCATTCTTTTTTTTAAATCACAATGCATAGCCATGCAAAAAACAGACAAGCATCACAATAGTTCAAAACTTAATTAGGTTTTAATGATGTTTATATTAAAAACATGCCTATTCAACCAGAAACATTTAATAGTCTAACTCCTGGTCAACCTTCTTCATATTCTATATGAGGAAAAAAAATGTTATAACATCAGTTTCCATGGAATGACCTCATGTAGTTCTTCAGAAATGGACTTCAACATAAGAGTAAAAGCTTGGCTTGTCACAACAGTTCACAAAGTCAGTGAACCAAGAAATACATGTCAAGGTCATATATGGATGCTTACATTAAAGTTGCCATCCCTAGATGCAAGTCATTAACAGACTCTAATAGTTCTTGAGAAATGGACTTGAACATTATGGTGAAAGTTAACCCTTAAGATGCTAAGAGGACCTGCGTCTGAAAATGTTGTCTGTTTATTTCATCTGCAGAATCTTCTTGCAAACTTTTTAGAAATATTTTTGCATATAGGAGCTTTTTTCGTGACGTACTTCCGGTTCTAAAAATAGAACGGGAAAAGCCCTGGCCATCATCTGTCGTATTGCTTCAAAGGCAGTGGGACAGATAAAGTGTTAATTTCAGCGTAAAACAGTGGAATTCTTTTAAACATTGGGGGAATTCTAATGTAAGATAATGGGAGAAACACCGATATGCTGCCAGATGTGAAATTTCGCATTACGAAAATGATATATTGTACATACGACCCAACAGGGTCCCCCCTCTCTCTCTTTCTCTCTCTCTTTCTCTCTCTCTCTCTCTCTTAGCGCACCAACAATTAGCGAGCGCAGGCAAATGTAAATTACAGTTTGTCGTTAAATGACGTTACGTCAACGGACATGAAGCGTGTCAACAACGTCGTGTCTATATCAAACCAACTTCAAAGCGATGCATTGAATTTGACATTGCAACGTCAATGAAACTTCACAACGTTTCGTATGCGATAATACGGCGTTGCTTAATAAAATGTTATTTGTCCAGTGGTCGGATCCATCAAGACTCAATGGGATTGGAACATTAAATTCAAAACAAACGTAGAGCACCCTTTCAGAACCTAATAATGTTATACACTCCTTCGCAAGTGCAAGATTTTGCAAGATTTTACAGTAAAATCTGGTAGATTTGTAGATTGGTTCAACCTGCCCAGCCCTTAGGTCTACATTAACCCATTTAGTACCGGAAACCCCAAAAGGGGTAAGTGACAAACAGTGCAGGCCCAGATCAGACGCCGCAGAACGCAGCGTCTTATCAGGGCCTTCACTGTTTGTAAAAAGTTCGGCCATTTTCCAAATAAATTTTGAAGAAAACACAACCTGACACCCCTAAATTTTGAAAATGACTCCTGCTATATATATAAGGAGGAAGATTCCATTTGGTACAAAAAGGGTTATGGGCTTCTTTGATACAGGGATCACAATGGTCACGTGCCATTGAAGTGAGTTGGATTGGTTGTCGACGGCATGACGTCGAGCCAACGTTGACTCGACGCCCGTCTGTAAGTCCACTCATTGTTTTTTTTGTTTTTTTGACTGTCAGTATGTTTATTTGTCTGTCTAACGGTCCGTCCGTTCGTCTGTTAGTCAGTCAGTCGGTCTGTGTGTCGTCTGTCTGTCTACTGTCAGTTTGTCAGTCAAACCCCTCTCTCTCTCTCTCTCTCTCTCTCTCTCTCTCTCATGCCAACGGTCATGTGACAATGAAATGAGTTGGAGTGGGTGTCGACGGCATGACGTCGAACCAACATTGACTCAAAGCCCCTCCGTCATTAGTTTATTTCGACTGTCAGTACGGACATTTAAATTGCACATGTATACAGATCGTTGGACAGATTTCTCAAGATAGATAGATAGAAAGATAGATAGATAGATAGATAGATAGATAGCTAGATAGATAGATAAAGATAAGATAAGATAAGATAAGATAAGATAAGATAAGATAAGATAAGATAAGATAGCGAATAAAACGAAGGTTACGTAAAAACTTATTTTGTGAATAACGGTATCTCAAGCCATTGGTATGGGTCATTCACGAAAAGATTTTCGTCAATTAAAAACGGATTTAGGATAAATGAATTTCGGTAATGAAAGTAAAATAGTATTCTTTCCTTCTCGAGGCATTATTTCAATGAAAACGGGCATATTATTATTTTCTCTCAAAATGTCTGAATATTGTTAGCATTGTAAGTTCCGCCAATATATTTGAATAGCGATGGCCGTTTCAGTTGACGGCCAGTACTTTGCGCATGCGCAAGAATGACGTCATAAAGGGAATTCCTAAAACCTCCTATAGGCAAACAGTGTGTACCCAGATCAGTGCAGTCTGATCTAGATCCACACTGTTTGCAAAAATGACTTTTAAAGTACTGTAAAACACTTTAATTTGGTGGAAGCAAATTCTGGCGGCTTTTATGAGTGGACATTTTGGTGGATTTTTATTTTGGCCGATTTTAAATTCAAGAAATAAAAAATCTGTGATTTCTGATGTAGCCCTGTGTGTCTTATGCATTCGAATCCTACACAGTGATTTGCAAGTCATACACTGTGATTTTAAACTTTTTTTTTTTTTTCACACTGTGCTGTTGTTGCTGTTTGAGTGAATACAAATCAGACCTAATGATATTTAATTACTCAATGTGTGTGTGAATTCGGGTTTAACGTCGCTTTCAACAATTTTTCAGTCGATATCACGACGGTGTCTGGTTGCAACAGGGAGCTCAATGCTCACGTTTATAGTGCTGCCTCACTGACGTATCATGTCCCAGGCACATTACATGATACCACACCCAGTCACATTATCCTGACACTGGATCAACCAGTCCTAGCTCTACCCCGTAAATCCGAGTGCCAAGCGAGGAGCAGCTAGTACCATTTTTAACGACTTTGGTATGTCGCGGCCCGGGATCGAACCCGTGACCTCCCGTTCCCCGGAGCGGACACTCTACCAACTGAGCTATCGGGGCCGGTTTAATTACTCAATAAAACAAGTTATAATTAGTTTTCTTTTCTTTCATGCATTCACACCTTCGCTACTCCAAATGTCAGACTTGGTGTACTCACAGACAAAGCCCTGTTGAGCACGCTAAAGGACTTCATAATTGATATGTTAAGCAGTGAGAAAGACTTGATAAATTATCTTTTACTCTGGTTGGATAGAACAACTTTTAGCAATGCTCCCAAACAGTATGCTGCTTCTAAAAAGAAAATACACTTTTACTTTTGTAACGGATAATGCCCTTGACTGATTGAGGTATTATTTCCCTATATCATATTTGTGATGTGTATTGGGAATAAAATTTCTGCCATTTTGTTATATGCTGTTTGATCTTTATTGGCTGTTTTTTAATTTTGCATTTTTTTCTTGACCTCCAATAGCGCCAAAATTAAATGACTGTGAAATATAAGTGTTTTACAGTAATAGGCAGACGACAAAGCAGATGACAATTATCGTGATGGGTAAAGCTTGTTGCAAATGTTGACAGATAGACAAACATAAGAATGGATAGAAAATTTGACTCCTAAATCACGCCATGCTTATGCAGGTGTGACAAAAATGACTTTCTGTATTTGTAATCTTTTAATTGTACATGTAGTAAACGTTAAGAGTACTTCTATTTAAATATACCTCCACTAACAATTTATCAGATCACCAAACTAGCATAATTCTGAATATATAAACCCAATTTCCAAAACACCTACAATTTCCAAACCTAAAATAGATTTTCAGAGGGACACTGTTGGTTCAAAATCTGACTTCAAATATGACTCACAGAATCTAACAGGAGTGGCCCCTAGGGCACACAGTAATACACAACCTCTTTATAGCACCGTTTGCTATAACACAGATTGGGATTTAACATGGATCTCACTAATGTGTATTCTTGATTGGACATAAAAGGATTGTTCATCACATTAACAAGTATGTGTAATGAGCACCCTTCTAAACCCAACTTTATATAAAGAAAAGTGGGGTTTATGGGGGTATTCCTAACTACTTTCCTTATTTCTGCTCCAAGAGATAGGTTGTAGGTACTTGCTGGAACCGCCTCAATGAAGCGGTTCCAACAAGCACCCGCAACCTATACTTCGAGGAAAAATATCACAAATTTTCATCAGAAAAAATAACCATTTTGAAATATGAAAGAATGCACTATGTCACACAGTTATGTTATCATAATGTAACTAACATTGTTTCTGGCCCCGCCCATCGGACAAGGAGAAATAGATTGGCTGCATGATGCTTCCATGCAGATCTGAAACCAACTGCACATGAGAACTGGTAAACCACTTAGGTCTAAGCCTGCCCAGGCAAAGTGGTGCAAGTCAGCGCGTCCATGCATATAAACCCTATTGGGGGCAGGGATTGAAATGTTATTTCATCACAATGTTGGGAAAAAGTTCCACAAAATTGGAAGCAACATTTCCAAAATGACTTGAATAGTGTTGACGGGGATGTTAAACCTCAAATCAAACAAACAAAACTAACACGGTTTCTGCTTTGGACCCCGGCAATAGTGTTATAAAGAGGTTGTGCACAGACTGGTCAGTGTCCCCACCAATTTTCTAATGACACCCGGCTCAATTTAATAAGATACAAGTGAGGTAATATGTGTCATTAAATATAGAAAAGGGACATTATTTATTTCAATGTTTTTAACAAGGGAAGTTAGTCTGATTATGACTATTACAATGAATACAAAGGAAACTAGAGCTGTCAGTGAAACTGACTAGGGCCCCGGCAGCGCTATCAGAAATTTGTGGACGGACAGACGGACAGAGTGATTACTATAGGGCACCCACACTTTCAGTGCGGGGCCCTAATAATTAGGATGAGATAATGAGAGTGTTTCATAATAATATACTAGTTTTAATATAAATTTCTTCAATTTTATATAAAACGTTGTTGATACTTTTGATAACTGCCTCCTCAAGGGGGTTCTGGTAAGTACCAACAACAAGATACAGGAAAATTTCTATACTAAGACCACCTTTGGGACTGTTCAAAAATGGTCTTTAAGACCATTTTTGAACATTCCCAAAGGTTGTCTCTTTGTAGAAGACCCTGAGTGCAGATAACACACAGAAAGAATGACTGAAACCTTTTAATATGCTTTTTAAAGAATGTCATCATTTTAGATGGTCTTATAAGTGAAAATTTCGCTGTAATCTGATACCAACAGCAAACATTTTATGGAGGAATATGAATATAACCAGACAGATAAAATTTTACCAATTTTGTTGTAAATGAACTCTTCCAGATTATATACTGAAAGAGACCATTTCATCACTACAAGAGGGCCATGATGGCCCTGGATCGCTCACCTGATCCATAGTGCAACAAGTGGGCCCCAGAGAGGGCCATTATTGGCCCCAGGGCTTTAATGTGCATAATGTTGAGGGAGGTCTTAAAGGTGAAGCTTCATACCAAACATCAACAAAGGCTATAATTTGAACAATCTTGGCAAAGGTCCACTAGATGAAGCTACACATCAAATATCAAAGACCTGGGCTTAGCGGTTTCAGAGAAGAAGAATTTTAAAGATTTTGCCTATATAAGCCTATGTAAAACCAAAGGGCCCCGGGAGGGGGGCATTTTTTGCCCCAGCACTATAATTTGAACAATCTTGGTAGGGGTCCACTAGATGAAGCTTCATACCAAATATCAAAGTCCTGGGCCTTGTGGTTTCAGAGAAGAAGATTTTTAAAGATTTTCCCTATATAAGCCTATGTAAAACCAAAGGGTCCCGGGGCGGGAGCATTTTTGGCCCCAGCACTATAATTTGAACAATCTTGGTTGGGGTCCACTAGATACCAAATATCAAAGACCTGGGCCTTGTGGTTTCAGAGAAGAAGATTTTTAAAGATTTTCCCTATATAAGCCTATGTAAAACCAAAGGGCCCCGGGGCGGGGGCATTTTTGGACCCAGCACTATAATTTGAACAATCTTGGTAAGGGTCCCCTAGATGAAGCTTCATACCAAATATCAAAGACCTGGGCCTTACGGTTTCAGAGAAGAAGATTTTTAAAGATTTTCCCTATATAAGCCCATGTAAAACCAAAGTGCCCTGGAGCGGGGGCATTTTTGACCCCAGCACTATAATTTGAACAATCTTGGTAGGGGTCCACTAGATGAAGCTTCATACCAAATATCAAAGACCTGGGCTTTGCGGTTTCAGAGAAGAAGATTTTTACAGATTTTCCCTATATAAGCCCATGTAAAACCAAAGGGCCCCAGAGTGGGGGCATTTTTGGCCCCAGCACTATAATTTGAATAATCTTGGTAGGGGTCCACTAGATGAAGCTTCATACCAAATATCAAAGACCTGGGCCTTATGGTTTCAGAGAAGAAGATTTTTAAAGATTTTGGTGAAAAAAATCTATTTTTGGCTCCTATGACCTAGATGTGCAACGGACCGGAACCATTTGAACAACTTTGAAAGGGGACCACCTAAGGATCATTCCTGTGAAGTTTGGTCAAAATCCGATCAGTGGTTTAGGAGGAGATGTCGTTTGAAGAAATTGTTTACGGACGGATGCACGCACGGACGCACGGACTGACGACGGACAAAAAGTGATCCCAAAAGCTCACCTCGTCACTACGTGACGGTGAGCTAAAAACACACCTATAAAATTCTGACCCCCTTATTCCCCACTTTTATATAGTAAAACTGGGGTTTACAGGGGACTACATCATTTTTCTTATTTCTGCTCAAAAACATAGACTGTGGGTACTCATCGAGGCGGTTCTAACAAGTAACCACAATCTATGTTTTTTGAGTAGAAATATGAAAAATACGAATTTTATCTGAAAATTTTCATATTGTTTGCTGGTAAAATTTTCAATACATTTGAATAGGCATGTTTTCATAATTTTCAATTTTATTGATGTCAGATTTAGTTACTTATGGCAATTTACTGGTATTTAGAAAATGGCTACACAGCTTGAAAACAGTCTGATCATTCTGTGGTGTCTGATCTGGGGCTGTTCTGTTAATGCCATTGTCACTTTCTGAGCTGCCCCGCCCCCTCCCAAAATAGGTCAATACCATCCTTAACTATTACGCTAACCCAGCATAATTACCTGCAAATTTCTTAATCTTTCCTAACCACTCTACCATCTCGTTCTGACTTGGCGTTTCTAGGAGGAATTCGGAACTATCTCGTAATTTAAGTCGTAGTACGTGCTTCTTCTTAGTGTAGTCAGAGGCGATGACACATGCAGCTTCGTAAATATTTAATGGTGGGATGGCGGCTATCTGTTCTGAGTAAGCTACAAAGGAATGCGGAATTATATTACAATACATGTGCACTGTCCATCAATCGACCAAAAGTAAATGTACATCACGGAAACACGCCTATATAATTTTGACCCCCCACCCTACCCCACCCCACCCCACCCCCATTAAACCCCATTTTTACATAGTAAAACTGGGGTTTAGAGGGGTATACATTACTTTTATTATTTCTGCTCTAAAACATATATTGTGGGTACTCGTTAGAACCGCCTCACCAAGGCAGTTCTAACAAGTACCCACAATCTATGTTTTCAGCAGAAATGTGAAAAGTATTAGAATTATTTATCTGAAAATTGTCATTTTTTTGTGGTAAAATTTTCAATATATTTGAATAGGCGTGTTTTCATAATGATGAATCTGTTATGCTGGTGATGTTCATGTGACCATCTCTGACCATGCAAACAGCATCTGTATAAAATCAAGGCTGCAGTATTTATAGCCACTATACTCCCGTCCCAGTGATGTCAGTGTTGTGTAAAAAAAGGTTGGGTATCTGTAAAATCTGGACTGGGCATTGGCAAACAGTGTAGATCCTGATCAGATGCTGCAGTTTGCACAAAACTAACATCACTGGGACAAGAAAAGAGTGGCTATAATTACCGCGACCTTGATTTCATACAAATGTTGTTTGCATGGTCAGACTGTGGCATCTGATCAGGGTCTACACTGTTGGCTTACAATTCAGGAATTTAAGGGTAAAGCCACATCATGTGAACAAGTCTATGAAATATACACCCCCTAAAGCCTCCTTTATATTGAAAAATCTGGGGTTTACGGGGGTATATTGACCGATTGATTTTAGGTTTAACCAATAGGATTTTTAAGCATGGACGGTCCGACTCCCACTGCTTTGCCCGAGCAGGCTTAGATCCTCTAAGCGGTTTACCAGTACTCATGTGCGGTGGGTTTCAGCTTTGCGTGGAAGCATCAAGCAGCCCATCTATTTCTTCAAGCCCTAATGGGGAGGGCCTTTACAAGGGTATACATTAATTTTCTTATTTCTGCTCCAAGACATAGGCTACGGGTACTCATTAGAACCACCTCAATGAGGGGGTTCTAATGACCAACCACAACCTATGTTTGCAGTATAAATAAGAAACATATCACAGATTTTCATCAGAAAAGTAGCCATTTTGGAGATGTAAAAAATGCACTATGTCGCACGGGTGTGTTATCTTAATGAAACAATCTAAATCCCCATTCAGGACCATTTTCCCTGCCTATACGGTAGACCGAGACAATGAACCCACCAGTGCTGTCAATGCTTTGATTAACTCAATGTTTCAGGCAGAAATTGTATGCTGAAGGAAGTCTGATGTCAGCAAATTGCATTTCATAATTCACACTATGCACAGTAAAGTCCCTTTAAAATGCTGCCATTGGTTATCATACTAAATACTGTGTTATATTCATATTAGAATATGATTATGTTAAAATCATTGTTTTAAGAGGCATGACATGACAGTGTTATATCTAAAACTGTGTTTTATTCAGAGTGAGTGAGTTTTAGTTTTACGTCCCACCAACAGCTAAGGTCATACGGAGACGGGACCTCGGTTTAAAGACTCATCCGAAAGTCTGGAGAAGCCCGGGTTCGATCCTGCGATCCCTGGTTTACAAGGCGGGTGTTTTATTCAGAAGCATTTAATGAAACTTCACAGCTGGCCTCAGTAGCAGGATGCGCGTCTGATGGTGATCAGGAGGATGCGGGTTCGATACTTGCCGGGGTGGGAAACATTCTTTCATGGAGATTGATCATGAAATCTTTTCTACGGTCATTCTCTCCCTTCCACTGATTCAAGAAGGGCAGTCATCAGTTTCGGAGGAAAGAATGTGCACTGTACTGGTTAACTGCTTAGGTATAAGCCTACCCAGGAAAAGTGTGGATAGGTAACCTGACCAGCTCAATAATGACCTAAAATAGTGTTGACTGGGCCGTTTACAAACAAACAAACAAATAAGACTTCACTGCAGAGAAAGACATCCTGCACAGTTTTACCATATATCTGAAAGATCATCACTGTTCACTAGAACACATTTTTGGATATAACATGGTTTAAAGCTAGATCCCAAAAATGAATAGAAAGTAGAACAATGTACAGATATGTCGAAAAAAGTGACTACAAAAATGTCTTTTTTCTGTGCAATCTATATTTGTTTGGATAAACGCAGCTATTTAACCCTTATCCTGCTGTTTATGCCAACCCCTAACTCTGCAAACTGTAGATCCAGATCAGATGGCTTCTGAAGAAGCCATCTGATCAGGATCTACACTATTTGTCATGCAGTTTGTGAAATTAACAACTACATTATATCAAGTAATTTGATTGGTTGATAATCAGCAATGGGAGTGGCTTAATTAATTTATGCAGCGGGAAGAGGTTAACTAAAATGGTTTCTGCTTTGCATTCCAACAATAATGTTATAAAGAGGATGTTATGTAAATTATATTCTGGTAAATTCTTTGATATCCTGTGGAGACTGATAAAAAACTTTTCACTGGAAACATGAGTGACTACACCAATCTTTTGAAATGTTTGTTGATACTTGTAAGGTCACAGCTATGGGGGGAGACTGTGCATAATATTATGATAATGCAATCTTGAACACATGCTTGATGTTTACATATACTGATGGGGAATCATGGATACAACTCACATATTTTCTTACCTGCAACAACAGATAGCTGGAAAAGTCCACTTCCGAATGGTTTAAATACCCTAAAACTTTACACCTTGAGGACTTGCTGTAATTCTCCTAAAATTTAACAAATTTGTTTCATGATCCAGCAAGGAGTCCAAAAAGAGCACATCTAAAGGCAAACAGTGTAGACCCTGATCAGACTGCTCTTTCAGGAGCAGTCTGATATGGGTCTGCACAGTTCTTTCTGTCTAAATACTGTGGCTCATTATGGTATACGTTCTGCTTGTCTCTGTGACTGAAACAAAACTAATTACCTTCTTTATCTTTAAAGAAACATAATAATTGGCCAAACAAGGCGGCGTAGTAATTTTTCCATGATCTAATTGTTGCTTTCTTCCCTCCACTTTGCAATTCTTGCTTCCGTTCTAATAATCCTTCCATTTCTACTGGCGGTAAATTATCCGGTAACTTATGCTTATCTTTAAAACTCTGAGTCCGTTTTCTAATATTGAAACTAGGAGTTCTCTTTTTCTTATCGTCTTGAGCTCTGGCATGGTCTAAATGTTTTTGTTTAGGACTAACAGGAGGAGATAACTTGTCTTTCTTTGATAACGGACTCTTAGATTCTATAATTTGTGGCGGGGGTACTGCCGGTAAATCCGGGGCATTTTCATTCTCAGTTGGAGTCTCTTGTCCAGGAGTAGGGGGAGGGGTAACAACACCCTCACCCTGGCGGAACACAAGTGCTTTTTGTAAGTCTGGTGGAGGCAGGTTCATCTGCTCTCCCGATTTTTGTGTGCGGAAACTGATTGCTCGTTTCACATCTCTGGAAGCATCTTTGCTCTTTTTCAAACTGGATGAACGAATAAGATTTTTCACCACATGCTTGTCCAATTCTCCTCTGCAATAAATAAAAGAACAGTTTAAATTCTGTAAATGATAATGGCTGAAAACTTCACACCAAAATCCTTACCTAAACTATAATTGACTGATCACATCATGAATGTTTTTTTTTTTTTTTTTTTTTTTTGGGGGGGGGGGGGGGGGGGGTCTTTTTTGTTGTTGTTCTTTTCCCATCAAGAAAACACACCTTTATACTTCTGACCCCTTGAAGCCCACTTTTATACAGAAAAACTGGGGTTTACAAAGGTAAACCTTATTTTCGTTATTTTTTCTCTAGAATATCATTGGAACCACCTCGATAAGGCGCTTCTAACACAATCTCTATTTTGACCAAAAATAAGAAAACTAGAGCTGTCAGTGAAACTAACTAGGGCCCCGGCAGCGCTATCAGAAATTTGTGGACGGACAGACGGACAGACAGACAGACGGACAGAGTGATTCTATAGGGCACCCACACTTTCAGTGCGGGGCCCTAATTATTCCAATTTTTTATATTAAAATTTTCATTTTTTTTTTTTTATGGAAAAATGTTTTTGTACCATGTTTTTGTATAGGTGTGTTTTCATAATGCAAAAAGTTATGGAAGCTAATGTTTTACAAGTTTGTATGTAACTAACATGAAAGAAAATTTCTTCCGTCTTATTTTCAAGAGGAAATAAGCTTTGACAATTAATGTCAATTGTCTGCTTGTTAATTCACATGGAGAATCTACTGATTGATTTAACCCTTGTCCTGCTAATCCCGGATATGCCTTACCTTTGAAACAATGTAGATCCAGATCAGATGGCTTCTGACGAAGCCATCTGATCAGGATCTACATTGTTTGGCATTCAGATTGTGAATTTGTGGTAATAATTTGCTACAGGTAATCTGATTGGTTGATAATCGGTACTAGGTGTGGCATATATGAATATTCAGCAGGACAAGGGTTAATGACATGTCAACCCTTGTCGTCTCCCAGAGAAAGGAAGAATAGAGATAGAAATGAAAGTGAGGGACAGGGGAAGAAGAGGAAAATAAATGGTAGCGCAGAAACAGAAGAAATAACATTCCCTGCAGCAAGGATAGTTCATTTTGTTTGCTTTGAGGTGTAACATCCTTGTCAACACTGTGTAGGTCATTTTGGAGACATTGCTTCAAATTTTGTGAGACTTTTACCCGACATTGTGATGAAATGACTTCTCAAGCCCTGTCGGATTTTTAAGCATGGACGGTCTGGCTCCCATCGCTTTGCCTGGGCAGGCTTAGATCCTCTAAGCGGTTTACCAGTACTCATGTGTGGTGGGTTTCAGCTCTGCCTGGAAGCATCAAGCAGCCCAGCTATTTTTTCAAGCCCTAATGGGCAGGGGAGAACTGCAAGGATATATATATAAGCAGGCCTTGCCCAACTGTAAACCAACTTCAGTTGGGTGCCTCAGAGATATGTGACATTTTTCCTCACCTGATCACCCCACACATGAAATATCAAACTAGAGGAGCATTCAACAACTCGAGGACTCACCGAGCCCTCACTTTGTTGCCTATGTTCTATAGGCAACAAAGTGAGTGTTGGCAGGCGCCAGCTTTGTTGAAAACACCTTTTACTTATATCATGCCGTACTTTCTATGAAAATTGAAATTATTGTTTTTTAGTACAATGTCATCTGCATTGCAATTTGCATGGTACCTAAAGGTTAAAAATGTGTCACTAGGATCTCGGATTGCTTGTTCCTCATTATAATTTGTTTTCGCCTGTTTTGTCCTGTTTCATCATTAAGAAAGCCAAACCTGCACGATTAGTACAAAGATACTTTTGATTAATTGTTTAAGAAAAGGTTTTGAATATACACAATGAAAGTTGATTTGTTCGGGAAAAACATGAAAACAGAACAGGGCCATGTTTGTGCTAAGATTTTACTTCCCCATTAATGCTATTTACACCATTTTGGAGATTTTGCTTCCGATTTTGTGGGACTTTTACCCTACACTGAAATGAAATGACATCTCAAGCCCTCCTGCCCAAAGAAATCGCTAGGGTTTAAGAAATGGCCCAACCTGCACCATTATCCTAAGCAGGCTTAGACATTCTAAGCAGTTTACAAGTACTCAAAAGTTTTGTCGGTTTCAGCTCTGCAAGGAAGCACCATGCACCCCGTGTACACTTACTTTTCTTCATCTGAAGAATCTTCACCGCTCTTTTGTCGACGTAACAGAATCTCTTGAGCTTTCAGATTATCTTTCTCTCGCCTTCTCTCCTGAAATTCAAATATTTCAAAATGAAGTTCTGTAATTAGGAAACAATATCTTGGAACCTGTATAACAGAAAACCCTCTTTATGATGACAGCATTTCTCTAACATTTTACATAAACCCTTAAGATGCCGAGAAAAACTACATCTGAAAATGTCGTCTGCTTATGTAGTCTGCTAAGTGTTTTTGCAAACTTTTTAAAAGTATCTTTACGTACAGGCAAACAGTGTGGACCCAAATCAGATTGCTCCTTAAGGAGAAGTCCGATTTGGGTCTACAATGTTTGCAAAAATGACTTTAAAAGTAACCAGCAGATGACAAAGCAGACGACAATTGTTGTGATTGGCATTTTACGGGCTGATAAAGAATTTGCCACTATATAGAATCTCAGTAAGTCTTTTTCCCTTGATTACTCTGAGAAAAAAATGCTGGGATATCTATTAGAATTGCCTTACTGAGGTAATTCTAACAAATATTCACAACCAGTGCTTCAGCTGAAGTGCACGACCCGCCGGATGATTTTAGCTTTATGAGTGTTACCATATATGGGTATGGCGGCCATTTTGGTCATGTGACCTGGACCTAAAACGGTTCCCCCAATAAATGCGCCTTATCGTAAGGAGGAAAAATATATCTTATACTTTAGTACTGTATTCTGAATCGTTTGCAGGATAAAATGCATTCTCACTTTTCCAATACAAAAGCATATGTGTCAAAGTTTGACCTAGGCACAAAGAAGGTCAAGGTCAACCCAGGGTCACCATTTTAGCAACTTATGATGGGCCTACGTCCCAGATGCTATTTATCAAGTTTCGTGGAAATCTGCCCAGTGGTTCTGGAGAAGACTATTTTTGAAGGGTTTTTACCATATATGGCTTGGCGGCCATTTTGGTCATGTGACCTGGACCCCATGAGCAAATTTTGGTTTCCCCCATCCCATAGAGGCTCCATATGAAATTTGACTTCAATCGGCCCAATGGTTTCCGAGGAGAAGCAGTTCGAAAATTTTCACATTTTTCGCCTCGGCGAGGCTATACTAAAAAAAATGTAATATTTCGCAAGTTCATTGGTTAGATCTCATTGATATCTATCAGTATGCCAAAAATTGTTCAAATATTCCAAGCGGTTAAGTCACTATCACCAATTTTCACAAACGGGTTGCGGACGGACAGACAGACTGACAGAATGACACGGTGATTTTAGGGCACTCTTAGAAAATCAACCGACCAGTCGGTCGCTTTTTCTGCGGGTCGTGCAATATTTGTTTCATTGAGTATTAAATACATGTACTATTTATCCATTTCATACTGAGCTAAGAATTTGTTCCATTGAACATGTTTGATCCGTACCCATGAACACAGTATAGGTAATTTTGGAGCTGTTACATCCCATTTTGTTGGATTTTTTCAGAAACTGAAATGAAATGACATATCAAGCCTACCTTCAAGAAACAGCTATGGTTACAGAGACAGTCTGACATACACAACTTTGCTTGGGCAAGCTAAGACCTACTTTCCTTCTAAGCATTTGTAAGCACTCAAATATTCAGTGAGTTTCAGCTCTGCGTGGAAGTATCATGCAGCCTAATCTCTTTCTTCAAGCCCAGCCTGGCCCATTGAAATTGTTATATTGAGTTTCATCATTAAATCAAAAGTCGGTAGGTTCGACCAACTTTTATTCCTATAATTTCTTTTTTCATCAAACAGAGTGATACATTTGTATTTTCCTTGAGACTTTTTCCTTTCTTCAAACTGTAAAAAAAAAATCATGAAAAACACCTAACAAAATTCTGGACAGACTTCTCAAAAAGCTAACCAAAAGGTAAACCTGTCAGGTGAGGACTGAGCACAATGCCCACCTGTATATCCCTATTTTAACCCTTAAGACGCAGAGAAAAACTACATCTGAAAATTAATGTCGTCTGCTTATGTCGTCTGCTGAATTTTCTTGCAAACTTCTACACATATTTTTTGCATATAGGCAGACATTGTGGACCCAGTGATCTCGCCAGTCCACATTGTTTGCAAAAACTAATTTTAAAGTACTTGGCAGAAGGCAAACCAGACAACAACTGTCGTGATTGGCATTTTATGGGTTACATGCCAAGTTGGACTGCATTTTGCACAGACAGACATCTTGACATGTGAAAGTCTCAATATTTCTTTGCACAGCAGGCGATTAACATGAAATGTCAAGTCATATCTTCTCTGAGAAATAAAAAAAAAAAATTTGGCAATGCAGCCTGTTATTTGTGAAAAGCACTTGAAGGATTGACCTTATCCTGCTGAACAAATCAATTTCTGACTATAAACCAATCAAATTACTTGATTTAATGTATTCGTTCAATTCCCAAACTGCATGACAAACAGTGTAGTTCCTGATCAGATGGCTTCTCCAGGCTTCTACACTGTTTGCAATGATCTGAATCTGATCTGATCTGAATCTTCACTGTTTGCAATGGTAGGAGTTGTCATGAACAGCAGGATAAGGGTTAAAGGCACTGTAAAGTTTAACAAGAGGGCCCAGAGGGCCCTGAATCGCTCACCTGAGTATTAGTGTCTCTAGTACATTCTAGGCCCAAGGGCTATAATTTGAACAAACTTGGTAATGGTCCACTAGATGAAGCTTCATACCAAATATCAAAGACCTGGACCTTCTTGTTTTAGACAAGAAGATTTTTGACGGTTTTCCCTATATAAGCCTATGAAAAACCAAATGGTCCCAGGGTGGGGGCATTTTTGGCCCCAGAGCTATAATTTGAACAATCTTGAAAGAGGTCCACTAGATGAAGCTTCACACCAAATATCAAAGATCTGGGCCTTGCGTTTTAGAGAAGAAAAGTTTTAAAGATTTCCGCTACATAAGCTAAGGTAAAACCAAAGGCCCCCTGGGTGGGGGCATTTTTGGCCCCAGGGCTATAATTTGAACAATCTTGGTAGAGGTCAACCAGGTGAAGCTTCATACCAAATATCAAAGACCTGGGCCTTGTGGTTTCAGAGAAGAAGATTTTTAAAGGTTTTCCCTTTATAAGCCTATGAAAAACCAAAAGGGTCCCAGGGTGGGGGCATTTTCGGCCCCCAGGGCTATAATTTGTACAATCTTGAAAGAGGTCCAATAGATTAAGCTTCACACCAAATATCAAAGATCTGGGCCTTGTGGTGTCAGAGAAGAAGATTTTCCCTGTATAAGCCTATGTAAAACCAAAGGCCCCCCGGGCGGGGGCATTTTTTCCCAAAGGCTATAATTTGAACAATCGTAGTAGAGGTCCACCAGGTAAAGCTTCACACCAAATATTAAAGACCTGGGCCTTGTGGTTTCAGAGAAGAAGATTTTTTAATGATTTTCCCTATATAAGCCTATGTAAAACCAAAGGCCTCCAGGCCGGGGCATTTTGGCCCCAAGGGCTATAATTTGAACAATCTTGGTAGAGGTCCACTAGATGAAGCTTCACACCAAATATCAAAGATCTGGGCCTTGCGGTTTCAGAGAAGAAGATTTTTAAAGATTTTCCTTGTATAAGCCTATGTAAAACCAAAGGCCCCGGGGCGGGGGCATTTTTTGGCCCCAAGGCTATAATTTGAACAATCTAAGGAGAGGTCCACAGGGTAAAGCTTCACACCAAATATCAAAGACCTGGGCCTTGTGGTTTCAGAGAAGAAGATTTTTTAATGATTTTCCCTATATAAGCCTATGTAAAACCAAAGGCCCCCCGGGCAGGGGCATTTTGGCCCCCAGGGCTATAATTTGAACAATCTTGGTAGAGGTCCACTAGATGAAGCTTCACACCAAATATCAAAGTTCTGGGCCTTGCAGTTTCAGAGAAGAAGATTTTCCCTGTATAAGCCTATGTAAAACCAAAGGCCCCCAGGCGGGGGCATTTTTGGCCCCAAGGCTATAATTTGAACAATCTTAGTAGTGGTCCACCAGGTAAAGCTTCATACCAAATATTAAAGACCTGGGCCTTGTGGTTTCAGAGAAGAAGATTTTTTAATGATTTTCCCTATATAAGGCTATGTTAAACCAAAGGCCCCCGGTGCGGGGGCATTTTGGCCCCCAGGGCTATTATTTGAACAATCTTGGTAGAGGTCCACTAGATGAAGCTTCACACCAAATATCAAAGATCTGGGCCTTGCGGTTTCAGAGAAGAAGATTTTTTAAGATTTTCCCTGTATAAGCCTATTTAAAACCAAAGGCCCCCCCGGGGCAAGGGCATTTTTGGCCCCAAGGCTATAATTTGAACAATCTTAGTATAGGTCCACCAGGTAAAGCTTCACACCAAATATTAAAGACCTGGGCCTTGTGGTTTTAGAGAAGAAGATTTTTTAATGATTTTCCCTATATAAGCCTATGTAAAACCAAAGGCCCCCGGCGCGGGGGCATTTTGGCCCCCAGGGCTATAATTTGAACAATCTTGGTAGAGGTCCACTAGATGAAGCTTCATACCAAATATCGAAGAACTGGGCCTTGCGGTTTCAGAGAAGAAGATTTTTAAAGTTTTCGTTTAAAAAATCTATTTTTAGCTCCTGTGACCTAGATGTGCAATGGACCGGAACCATTTGAACAACTTTGAAAGGGGACCACCTAAGGATCATTCCTGTGAAGTTTGGTCACAATCCGATCAGTGGTTTAGGAGGAGATGTCATTTGAAGAAAAAGTTTACGCACGCACACACGCACTGACGACGGGCGAAAAGTGATCACGAAAGCTCACCTTGTCACTACGTGACAGGTGAGCTAAAAACTCTGGGTTATATTGCACTCAGTAAATCAGTTACTAGAATGATTACTATAAGGTATCGCTTATATTTTAGTTCTCTTCTGTTATAGAATGTTTATTAAAGATTTCAGCGTATAAAAATATAAGTCATGGAAAAAAACAGGATCTGTTAGTAAAATTGTTAAATAAAGTTTATATATTCTCCTGTGGAAGGATGGGCTAGAATTAACCAACTCTCGCAATACTGAACCCTACGGAATCCGGGAAGGGACATGCATTTTTTTTTAATATGTTGTGCCAACAAGATAATAAGTTGTGCGAACAAGTTATTATGTTGTGCAAACAAGATAATAAGTGCGCATAAGATAATATGTTGTCTGCACAAGATCTATGTTGTGTAAACAAGATATCTTGTGCGCACCTGGTGCGCACAAGATATTAAGGTGTGCAAACAAGATATTATCTTGTGCACAATATCTTGTTTGCACACAAGATAATAATTTGTGTGCACAAGATATTATGTTGTTCACACAAGATATTATCTTGTGCACACAAAATATCTTGTTTGGACAACATATTAAAATAAATTGCATGTCCCTTCGAGGGTTTCGTAGAACCCACATATATCCTTTTTTGAAAACAGTACAGATCCAGATCAGATCTTGTTTTCCATACTGTTTCTGAATCCATGGTAAAAAACAGTGTAAAAGAATAAAACAAGCACCGCATGCAGGTGCCAATGCTCGGCTGCAAAAATTCTAAGTCGAAAAAGGGGCATAACTGTGCCAAAAATATTTCGAGGGTTACCTCACCTATTTGTATGAGTGCCCCTTTTCATAATGAACACCTAGTCAGAGTTTCAAGTATATATGTTCAGTAACGACAGAGATATTACAAAATGTCCAAGTTTTTGCACAACGACGACGACGACGCAGACGACGCCAGAGCTATGACAATACCTTGTCGTTTTCTTCGAAAACAGCCGAGCCAATAATCCTTGTTACTCCCTCTCTGGAATAATACAGTAGACCTCAATTCTGATCAGGGTCTACACTTCTCAGGCTGGCCTGTCGGAATATTGCCCATAATTAAAAGACTATCAAACAGAAGGCCTATTATTGTTGATTAACTTATTCTGGGTTGTAAAGAGCATTTCAAGATGAATCGTCACGTTAACAAGTTATGTTTCTGCAATGAACACCCTTGAAAATCCCACTTTATAGAGAGGCAACGGTTTTTACGAGGGTGTACATCATTTGAGCCCCGCCAAGCGAATTTGTGTCTTCGAGCATTCCGTCATGACAAATTTTAACTGCGCATGCCCAGCCATTCAGAGGGGCCAGGGATATGGCTTTCTGTCTGAAGGTTCCTCTTGATTCACTGCTTGTATGAGGGAGCAGCGAAGGTTCTGGCCAGACTGCGCGGATGCACAGGCTCGCCTGAACCTTCCTTGCTCGCATAGGCGATAAGTACCAAAATCGCATGACGGGGCCCATTTTCTGTATCACTGCTTGCAAGCATAGACTGTGGGTACTTGTGTTCTAATAAGCACCCACAATCGATATTTGCGGCAGTAATAAGGTAATTATCACAAAAAAGAAGTGAAGGGTGATGATCAGAAATCAATACAATTAACCCACAGCTCCCATCAGAGACACCAAAGGGAAAGAAACACAAACATGAAATAACTAGACCCTAATGGAAACATCAATAGTGGAAAGCCAAAAGAACAGTCACTCTCACACAAAATGGCCAATTGGCTATACAAACAAAAAATATAACTGATACACACACTCAGAGACAAATCATAACAAAAACTAGAGCTGTCAGTGAAACTGACTAGGGCCCCGGCAGCGCTATCAGAAATTTGTGGACGGACAGACGGACGGACGGACAGAGTGATTACTATAGGGCACCCACACTTTCAGTGCGGGGCCCTAATTAACTGTGATAGAAGAACCACCTTGGAACTGTCAGTGAAAAGAATTCCCCTGGGGGGCTTATATCGATTTTACGCGGCAGCAATCCTCGCCCTTACTTACGTCGCGATGAAGACAAACAATTTGTTCAGTCCACATGAAAGCCTCTTAACTCATCAATGCAACATCTTCGAGAACAAAAAATCAAACAACCACAGAGATGAAACAACGGTGAGGACTCGCCAGCAAATGCTGGAGCAAAAGAAAACCAACAGTTTCTTTTGAAAAATATCATTTTCAGAGCAATGAAAGATTTCACTATGGTCATGGGTGTGTCTAATGGCTCGCCACTTAGCGTTAGGTACATGCCGATTCACTTACTGGTCTCATTGGTGATCTCTGGAGAAAAACAAAACATAATGTTTGCAAACTTGTTTTTTTTATTTTTTTTATTGAGGTTTAATATCCCAATCAACACTTTTTAGGTCATTTTGGAGATATATCTTCCAATTCTGTGAGACTGTTACCGAGATTTCAACTCAAGCCCTGTTGCCCAATGGAACAAACAGGGCTATATGCATGGATGATTTGACTCGCACCACCTTGCCTGGCCTGCACAGTACAGAAAAAACGAAATCAGCTATCAGGAATATCTGGTGCTCCCAGTCACCACCTATGCCCACATGATTCCAAATTTTTCTACAACTAAAATATCACCACTATAACCATTGATATTAAATAAAGTGCACCCAAATGATTTCTACAAAGCATCTGCCATCATGCCTCATTGAATAAATAATGAGATTTCTCATAAACTGGCTACTAGGTAAAGGAATGGAATTTATTGTTTTTTTTTTGTTTTTTGTTTTTTCATTGTGTGTTTTGTATTATAATTATTACTGATATTATTATCATTATTATTATTAATAATATTATTGACAGATCTCAGTTAAACATTTATCAGTTTTTAGATCTTGAAAGACTTAGCGCATATGTAAACTGCATGCATGGGAATATGTACATTTCAATACTTCAACATGTCTAGTTTATTCAACCATTAATTCCTACAACTATGCTACATCATCACTGCTTTTTACACATGACACAGTCAAACTTACTAAGGCTACCTCCCAGTGGACAAATGACATTGGATCAATGTCGATTCAAGGTCCTGCTACGACATTGCACACATGATATGACATTGCATACAAATTGTGTGCCCACTGGGCTCTATTAAGCAATACTCTATTGAGGATTAATGGGTCAGATTTTCATTTCCCATTAAAGGCAAACCTGTATTATGTTTGTTTTGTAGTTTTATGGCCTAGTCAAAACTATTTAGGTAATTTTGAGCTGGTCAGTTTCCCCAACCACACTTCCTGGGCAGGCTTATGCATGTATATAAGCAGGTGACCAGTACAGTGCACATTTTTCTTTTGCCTGTATTAAGGGCAATGAAAACACCTGATATATTTTCCACTATTTTGAAAAGGGAAACAACTTTTTCTTGACTTCTGTTCACTTTACTATAAGCTGAAACTGTCCCTAAAAGGGGTCTATTCTTAAAGGAAACAATTTTCCTCCTTTTAGGGGTCTACTCTTAAAGGAAATTCTTTCCTTTAAGAGAAGAGCCCTATTGACAAGAGGGACAAAAATATTTCTGAAAGAGTTGCCTCCCCAGAAGGCATATTCCCCTTAAAGGCTACCTCTATTAAGCAGTCGCCTGTATCAAAAGGCCAGTTTTTCCCTTTTAAGATAAGCAAGTAGAAATAACCCTGTATTTAGCAAGCACCTGTATTAAGCAACCAATTTTTGACTTTCCCATTGATGTCTGCTCAATACAGGTTTTCACTGTATCATGCAAATTTCACACTTTTACATAGTGAAGTATCATATTACCTCTAGTAAATGCACACTATTAAATGATGACAGTATTAAACATAATAACAGTAAATGGTATTAAACGAGGTTTCAAATAAAATCTCTTTCTCGATTCTGGCAAAATTTTCGTTCTGATTAATGTGTGAGCAGGCGGTCAGCATGACGTAACTGTGCCAGTAAATGACATTACAATAACAAGCCTATGAAAACTAAGGCCATAATAAGTGGCTTTCAAAATTGGCTTTCCCAATATTTTCTTACTTCTGCTCCAAATATAGATTGTATGTGTTCCAAAGAACCACCTCAATGAGGTGGTACGGTACTGAGGCAATGAGGTGGTTCTAAATGGCACCCGCAATCTATCTTTTTGGGCAGAAATAAGGAAAGTAATGTACGGTAATGATCCTAAGCATTGGTACAGATAGGCCTAAGCAAACAGTGCAGACCCAGATCAGACTGCTCCTGAAGGAGCAGTCTGATTGGGGTCTACACTGTTTGTCATTCTGTCTACACCTTTTGAACTCCTTGCTGGATCATGAAACAAATTTGCTAAAATTTTAGGAGAATAACAGCAGACCTCAAGGAGTCCGAATTTTTAGGATTTTTACTGTATAACCCTGTAAACCCCACTTTTTAATTATACATAAAGTGAGATTTTCCGGGATATTCAACAGCTATTCATTAAAAGTAAGGACTGTTGTTAGAGAATGCAAAATGGAAGTTGGAAAAAGCTTGCAAAGTTAAGAACATTACCAGACTGCAGGAATCTGTGGACTGACCAAGGACTGTCCAGTGCTCAAATTTACCCTATGTAAAATCTACTCTTAGGCCATCAAGCTGGCCACCTGCCCACATGCAGTCACACACCCCTAACCAGCTAGATGGCAACATCACAACATCATGTTTGTTGTATACACCACAGGACATGACAAAACGAAAGAAAATGCTATGTGCAAACTGGGATGATCTGTTTGGCATGCATCTACCAACTTTGATTCTAACTGATACCCTTGATTAATCTGTTTTTGTGGAGAAATGTGACCCTTAAATTGTCCTAGATACTTTTCGCTACCCAGAGCTGTCAGCCTAGCTACTCAAAGCTAATCATCAAGTTTACAAAATCCTCCAATGAACTCCCTTGTAAAATCCCCAACTAATTATTAAGAAAAGTGGGGTTTAAATGGGTATACATCATGCTACTTAATCTTTGCTTTAAAACATAGATTATGGGTACTCGTTAGAACTGCCTCAATGAGGCAGTTCTAATGAGAACCTATAATCTATGCTTGACGAAAAATCAAGACAAACTGTCACAAAATTACATAAAAAAGGCCCCTGCTGACCCATGAAAAATATTTAAAAGGCCCTTTTTGACCCATGAAAGATATTTTCATCTCACATGAAGGCATGTTCCTAATGATGAAAGCATTAGTGAGTGTACTGCTAAATTTCTTTTCATTTAATATGGCTGTTACACTAATAATTTTGCTGAAAAAAAATGGGTTACATTTTTTCAGCAAAAAATATCAGTATGTTTAATGTACTGTCGTCGGTAGGAAGTCTAAACAATCTAAACACTAACGAGTTTGTTAAGATGACGGTGCTTTGAACAACTGGACCTGGCTGATTACTTAATTGAGATGTTTGCATCTAAAATATTATAGCAATTAAAGGTTTGATTTGATTCTAGAAATGTAAAAAATTTGAAGAAAGTATAGCACTGAATGTTTAAGTTTCATAATTAATAATATTGCCTACTTATTCAACCCTTGGAGCACTAATCATGACTAAAAGAAGGCATTTTCAAAGTATCTTGTCATATTTTTTCAGAGGAAAGAAGGCTTGACATTTCATGTGAATCATCTGCGAGGCAGATGATTCACATGAAATGTCAAGCCTTTTTTTCTTATAAAAAAAAAATAAGAAAAGCAAATAGATTTTTATCTGCTCTAATATTTTCCACAGTGCTGGAAGGGTTAAAAAACTGAAATTAATGTTGTTGTTTTTTTGACAGCTCTTCTTTTGAAGAATACAAAATAAACACACATACAACACTACACATACATATACAACAAGTAAAATTCAGAATACTGCCGTGCAACCCTTGAATGCTCGTCTTGTAATGTGCACAGATAATAACTCCAGTAATCTACGCAGTTTCATGTGCAATATTCTGAATATGCAAATCACAAATACACAGAACATATAAAGCAAGTTAGCAAAGAAAATCTAGTGTATAAAACAAAACCTAGACGTACAGGTGGTGTCTTAGCCTGAAAATTGTAATAAATAAGATTTGTATATAAAAGTTAAAATAAAAATTGTCAATACTGTATAACATGTGAACTTGAAAACGCAAATCATTTTCTCTTAAAATGTATTCAATATATATCAAGACTGTAAATTATGTCCTAAAAGAGAAAGCCCAAATACTATTTCAAAGCACAACAATTTTCTGTTTATCTAAGCAACTGCATGAATTTATTAATCTGAACATTTACAATTAAGAGACAATTAAAAAAATTTCTTCAAGCAATTCAAACTGACAGACAGGTTGCAACAAACCAGTGTGAACAAAGACAGTTCCTTGTCAATAGGATAACACAGTCATTGATGCATGTGACTTAGTTGATTCTTATTTGGCTTGATGAATGCCTTTTTTCTCTGATGAGGATTTGTGATATTTGTATTTCTGCTGCAAACATAGATTATGTGTACTTGTTGGAACTGCCTCAATGAGGCAGTTCTAACAAGTACCCATAATCTATGTTCCAGTAAAATATATACCCTTATAAACCCCACTGTACTCTATACAAAGTGGGTTTCACAGGTGTTCATTACATAGACTTGTTCAATCACATGATGGAAATAGCAGCTTTTTTGAATGCACTAAGACACAAATAAGAACATCCTTCTTTTTCATTTAAAATAGATTTTTTCGGTTATAGAAGCAGTGTAAGCCCTAATCAGACACAATATTCTTCAGAATCTAATCTGAGTCTCAGTTTATCAAGGTCTCTCTGATGGGTTATGGTTAGAGTAACAGGCTTAAATTAATTTCAAATTTCTTAAAATAGCATTTTTCTGATGAAAATAAGTGCCTTTTTTGTTACTTTTGCTGCAACACAGACTATGGGTGCTTGTTAGAACTGCTCCTTGAGACCTCTCTAACCTACGCATATCGGAGGAAAATTGAAAACAAGAACTGTCATAACACAGTCCAGCATGCCTGTCCATCATTATGTAGAATTTTATCACGAACACACCGCCATACTCCTTAGAAGAGTGCATGCAAGAAAGGGCTACCTTGAACAGATAAATACAGAGGACCCTCATTACGACAGTATTTGTTCCCTATTATTGTGCCATGATGAAGAATTTTCCGTTATAAAGAATCCCAGTTAGGAGTATGATAGGTAATAAAAGGCCTTTACCCCATTTTTATAGACATTTGTTAGAATCGCCTCAGTACGGTGATTCTAACAAATTTCTATACTATTTGTTTCTTTGACTATTAAATTACAAGACGCTTTCATGACTATGGACTCGATTTGTGCATTTCCAACCCAAGGGAAGCCCACGCCATCCGGAACCAGGCTAAGCCTTAAGCTAAGTAGTCATGTCATTAAAATTGCCGTTATAACGAGTTTTGCCGTTATAACGAATGTCAGTGTAAAGAGAGTTGGCTGTATATGCTTGCAAATCCCATTTATCTCTATATTCAGTGGTATTTCCTGGAGTGTTCAATACATGGACTTGGTTTTAACCCTTCTCTTGCTGAATATTCATTTTAGCCACACCCATTTCTGACTTTAAACTGATCAGATTACTTGATGTAATTTATTCTTACAAATCTATAAACTTCATGTCAAGCAGTGTAGATCCTGATCAGATGGCTTCTTCAAGAAGCCATCTGATCTGGATCTACACTGTTTGCAAAGGTAGGAGTTGTCGTGAACAGCAAGATAAGGGTTAATATGATGTTGGCAATCATGTGTAAAGACAAAAATCGTAAAAAAATGTTATGAGATTACACATAGAACATGGGAAACTACAATTGTATATACATGGGACTAAAGCAGGCCCTATAGACCAGGCTACTGTTAGAAGTAAAATTGTGATTAAGTCCTATCACCCTTTAAATAAAGCAACCAACCCACTAGGATTTATTGCATTATAAAGCTACAAACAATTTAAACTGAGAACTACTTTAATAGATATATATTTTTTCTACATTTAAAGCAATATAGCTCCAGATAACTGGCCCCCGCCCACCGTGGCTTGAAGAAATAGATGGGCTGCATGATGCTTCCATGCAGAGCTGAAATCAACTGCATACGAGTACTGATAAACCGCTTAAGAGGATCTAGCCTGCCCAGGCAAAGTGGTGCGAGTCGGACCGTCCAGGATTATAAACCCTATTGGTTGCATTGGGCAACAGGGCTTGAGATGTCATATCATCTCAATATCCGGTTAAAGTCCCACAAAATTGGAAGCAATGTCTCCGAAATGACCTATACAGTGTTGACGGGGATGTTAAACCTCAAATCAATCATTCAAATCAATCAAGCTCCAGATAAGAAGATGTTATGAGGACAATTTTGGGATATTTTTTCTTGTTTCTCCACAAAAACGTACATTACGGGTACTTATTGGAACTGCCTAAACAAGGCTATTCTAACAAGGGCTGTAAAAATCCTAAAAATTCAGACACCTTGAGGATTTGCTGTGCTTCTAAAATTTTAACAAGTTTGTTTCATGATCCAACAGTGACTCCAAATTGCAAACAGTGTAGACCCTGATCAGACTGCTCCTGAAGGAGCAGACTGATCTGGGTCTGCACTGTTTGCTGAGGTCTATCCGTCCAAATACTTAGGATCATTACAGTACCCATAAATAGGGACAAAAAATTCCCTTAAGGGGAATGGATACACCTTCAGGGGAGGCAACTCCTTCAAAAGTATTTTTGTGAATAGGGGTCAACTCTTAAAGGAAAGAATTTGCTCCTCAGGAGCAAATTCTTTCCTTTAAGTGTTGAACCTTTTTTCAGTTGGACGGGGCTTATAGAAAAGCAAACAGGAAGTCCCGAAAGTTGTCTCCCTTTGTAAAATGGCAAAAAAATCTGCCAGGTGTTCCAATTTCCCTTAATCATCTTTATCCTTTTTATCAGGAGCTATGAGGCAATCTTAAGTTCAAGAAAACAAACGGTAAAAAAATAAATTCTCTTACTACTTTAAAATTAACCATGAAACATTTTTTCAAGACAAGAGGGCCATGATGGCCCTGGATCGCTCACCTGATCCATAGAGTAACAAGTGGGACCCGGGGAGGGCCATTATTAACCCCAGATCTATAATGTGCATAATGTTCAGAGACGTCTAAAAAGGTGAAGCTTCAAACCAAATATCAACAAAGGCTATAATTTGAACAATCTTTGCAAAGGTCCACTAGATATGCTACATACCAAATATCAAAGACCTGGGCCTTGCGGTTTCAGAGAAGAAGATTTTTATTAAAGATATTCCCTACATAAGCCTATATAAAACCAAATGGCTCCAGGGTGGGGGCATTTTTGGCCTCAGGGCTATAATTTAAACCATCTTGATAGAGGTCCACTAGAGGAAGCTTCACACCAAATATCAAAGACCATGGCCTTGCTGTTTCAGAAGAAGATTTTTAAGGAATATCTCTATATAAGTCTATGTAAAACCAAAGGGCCCCAGGTCGGGGGCAGTTTTGGCCCTAGCACTATAATTTGAACAATCTTGGTAGGGGTCCACTAGATGAAGCTTCATACCAAATAGCAAAGACCTGGGCCTTGTGGTTTCAGAGAAGTATATTTTTAAAGATTTTCCCTATATAAGTCCATTTAAAACCAAAGGGCCCCGGAGTGTGTGTGTGTGTGGGGGGGGGGGGGGGGTGTAAGAAAAACCATGGCCGTGTGGGATGAAGCTTCATACCAAATATCAAAGATATGGGCCTTACGGTTTCAGAGAAGAAAATTTTTAAAGGTTTTCCCTATATAAGCCCATGTAAAACCAAAGGGCCCCGGAGCGGGGGCATATTTGACCCCAGCACTATAATTTGAACAATCTTGGTACGGGTCCCCTAGATGAAGCTTCATACCAAATATCAAAGACCTGGGCCTTACGGTTTCAGAGAAGAAGATTTTTAAAGCTCTTCCCTATATAAGCCCATGTAAAACCAAAGGGCCCCGGAGCGGGGCCATTTTTGGACCCAACACTATAATTTGAACAATCTTGGTAGGGGTCCACTAGATGAAGCTTCATACCAAATATCAAAGACCTGGGCCTTACGGTTTCAGAGAAGAAGATTTTTAAAGATTTTCCCTATATAAGCCCATGTAAAACCAAAGGGCCCCGGAGCGGGGGCATTTTTGGCCCCAGCACTATAATTTGAACAATCTTGGTAGGGGTCCACCAGATGAAGCTTCACACCAAATATCAAAGACCTGGGCCTTGTGGTTTCAGAGAAGAAGATTTTTTAAGTTTTTGGTGAAAAAATCTGTTTTTGGCTCCTATGACCTAGATGTGCAACGGACTGGAACCATTTGAACAACTTTGAAAGGGGACCACCTAAGGATCATTCCTGTGAAGTTTGGTCAAAATCCGATCAGTGGTTTAGGAGGAGATGTCGTTTAAAGAATTGTTTACGGACGGACGGACGCACGCACGCACGGACGGACGGACGCACGACGGACGAAAAGTGATCCCAAAAGCTCACCTCGTCACTACGTGACGGTGAGCTAAAAAACGCAAATCAAAACCAAACATTTTTGTATAACAAACCAACCAAATGGTGAAAGTGAAAGAAAAATGGTTTTGTGCATGCAACATGCAAGCCATGCAATGCAAGCACTTTGTTATTAACATCATGTAACCCTTGAAATGCGTATCGTTTTAAAAACACGTACCTCCATTATTCTGTTTTGTTCGCGTTTTCTCATCTCCTCTAACCGTTCTCTCTCTTTCTTCGCCAAGTCAGCCTCTACCTGTTGTTGTTTCTGGCTCAACAACGCCTTCTCCAGCTGGAAACGAAACAGTACATACACACTTTTGCTATTGTAACTTGATCTGTTGCATTGTATCATGTCCAGTGTATGTTTCAGTCACATAGCATCCAGTGTGATGTGTACAGTCTAGGAATATCCAGGAGATGTGATACTGTGTGGCAGATCAAGAATCTATAGTGATAATAGAGGATCTTACATGAGTGGTCATGTATTATTGAATTTATTAAACGAGTTGAGGAAAAGGGATAAAATGCGAGGCTTTGCCGAGCATTTTATCCCTTTTCCTCAACGAGTTTAATAAATTCAATAATACATGAGCACAAATCTAAGATTTTATTTATCATATGACATATGAAACTCATTTTATTCACGATTGTTTACAAAAATATCAATATCCCGCCATTAGTAAACGCGACGTCGTTAAGGACGTCGTACATGTAACGTTACGGAACGTATCTAGCTAATTTGCATATTTAATCCACTAGTGGATTATCGAAAACAATACATGGCGTTATTACACTCTCAGACGCGACGTCATATGATAAAACTGTTTATCATATGACGTCGCGTCTGAGAGTGTAATAACATCATGTATTATTTTCGATAATCCACTAGTGGATTAAATATGCAAATTAGCTAGATACGTCCCGTAACGTTACATGTACGACGTCCTTAATGACGTCGCGTTTACTGACGGCGGAATGTTGACATTTTTGTGAACAATCGTGAATAAAATACACTTTTAATTTCATATGATAAATAGAATCTTGCATTCGTGCTCATGTATTATTAAATTTATTAAACTCGTTGAGAAAAAGGGATAAAATGCTCGGCAAAGCCTCGCATTTTATCCCTTTTCCTCAACTCGTTTAATAAATTCAATAATACATGACCACTCATGTAAGATCCTCTATTTATTATATACCATTTTCCTTCCAACAGTCATTTTCAAATGTTTGTTTGTTTGTTTGATTTGAAGTTTAAAGTCCCCGTCAACACTGTTTAGGTCATTTTAGAAACGTTGCTTCCAATTTAGGGGGAGTTTTACCCGACATTGAGATGAAGTGACATCTCAAGCCCTGTTGTCCAATGAAACCAATAGGGTTTATAGGCATGGACAGCCGACTCGCACCGCTTTGTCTGGGCAAGCTTAAAATCCTCTAAGCGGTTTACCAATTCTCCTGTTTGGTCAGTTTCAGTTCTGCGTGGAAGCATCATGCAGTCCATCTATTTCTTCAAGCCCAGATAGGCGGGGGCCATTTTTTTCAAATGTAAATAAGCGTGAAATTTTGACTTCATTTAAGTCATATTGAGGCTGGTCAGTTTTCTTCAACTAACAATATGATTCAAGCTTATAAATAAGCGGTTAACCAGTGCAGGACAGATTCTTTCGCTAGAAAATGACAACTGAACTTCTTGAATCATCAGAAGGAAAAAATCACCGCAGAAAAGATTTCATGACCAATCTCCAGAAAAAAATATTGACAACTCGGCGGCTATCAAACCAGCAAGCTCCTGGTCATCAGTCACATGCACATTTTACTGGGCTAACAAGGCCTGCACTTGGATTGTAAAATCATCTATCATAAAAATCCTAAAAATTTGGACACCTTGAGGACTTGCCGTAATTCTCCTGAAATGTCGACAAATTTGTTTCACGATCTAGCAAGGAGTCCAGAAGGTACAGACAGAATGGCAAACAGTGTAGACCTTGATCACACTGCTACTTCAGGAGCAGTCTGATCTGGGTTTTCACTGTTTGCTTAGGCCAATCTATCCCAATACCTCGGATCATTAGGGTAGCTTCTATTTCTAAAATTTTACAACTCTGACCAGTCTGTGTAGCGGAGCAGGCTGGTTTGTGTTCTAATGGCTAGTTTACAAACCCAGAAAATGTTTTCTTGTGACCTTACTTAAATGAAGCTGTCCAAACTGTGGAGCAGACGTTACGATAACATATCAAGGTGACATACAGCATGCTATCTCTCCAGAACAGCTATTTTGCTGATGAAAATTTATTATTTTTCGAATTTGTAATTGAAACATAGATTAACGGGCCTCCGTGGCCTAGTGGTTAAGAGCGCTGACTCTTGATCATTAGGTCTCTCACCGCTGTGGTTCGAGCCTCGCTCGGGTCACATGTGAGACGCCAAGTTCTGCAACGGAAGGTCAGGTGGTTTTTCTCCGGGTACTCCGGTTTTCGCCCACCTCTGATTAACGATCGGCTCGATATGAGTGAAATAATCTTGAAAGGGCCGTAAAACCCAAACCAAAAAAAAAAAAAAAGAAGAAACATAGATTGTGGGTGCTCGTTAGAACCGCCTCATTGAGTACATACAGTAGAACTTTGATGGCTCTAACACCGAAGGCTAGTTTCCATGGCTGTGTCGAACCTCTTTTTGAGTCCCTAGGGAATTTCTCTACGTGAAAAGTAATGTGGGATAATTAAGGAGATTTTCCACTTTTATCTTGCAAATGTATGTTGTGTGTACTCATTAGAATCGCCTCGATGAGGCGATTCTATTGAGTACACACAGAACACATTTTTATTATAAAACACCGAAAACATGTCCCAAAATTAACCCTGTTAAGCCTCCTGTTAGTAACCCTCAGTGGCTCAAACTACCCCTGTCTGGAACACATTTTTGTTGTCCCAAAGGTGTTTGAGCCCTTGAAGTGCGACTGTAAATTGGAGTTTAGAGGGGTACTGTTAATGTGATGAGAGTCCACAGGGCATTGTATGGCAAACACTCACCTGAGTAGCTCTAGTTATGGCTGTGAACTTCTCTTCCTGAGCATCAACAGTCTTCTCGAAATCCTGCTGTCGCCGTAGCAACTCTTCTACCATGTTGATTGTTTCACCGACATTACCGTCTTTAACCTGAGGGTCTCGCACTGACATCCAAGCCTCCAGTTGCTCCATCTCGTGCTTCAGTTGCTGTTGAACGGATACAGAGAACAATGCATGTTTATTTGAGTTTAACATCCCATCATCAACTAATGTAATACGGAAATGGGACCTCAGTTAAAAGACTGACATCTGAAAGTCTGGAAAAGCCTCAGCCTAGGCTTCTACAGAGAACAATTATCACCAAAACACGCCTATATAAATTTGACCCCCTTAAACCCCACTTTTATATAGTAAAACTGGGGTTTGCAGGGGTATACATTATTTTTCTTATTTCTGCTCAAAAACATAGATAGTGGGTACTCGTCAGAACCGCCTTCTGGAGGCGGTTCTAACGAATATCCACAATCTATGTTTTGGGCAGAAATAAGAAAAATATGGAAATTTTTCATCTGGAAATTTTCATTTTTCGGTGGTAAAATTTACTATGTATTTGTATAGGCATTTTTTCATAATGAACACATGTGCTTCAAGGCCTAGTAGCTCAAAGTTTACAAAGTTGTTAGTTAATATATTGTTGAATTTTGATCACCAAAGACAGTGAATGCAATAACAGTTTTGATGAAAATATGTGAGTAGCTTTTGCACAGTCAACCTGGTCAGTTAAACTAACCACTTTTCCTGGGCAGGCTTAGTCTTTCTAAGCAGTTAACAAGTAGAGTGTATATTCTGTCTCCAGTAATTGGTAGCTGCCCTTCTTCAATCAGCAGAAGGGTCAGAAAGATTAAAGAAAAAAATGGTGTGGTTTGGAGTTTAACAGCCCAGTCAACACTATTTAGATCACATTGAGCCAGTCAGTTTACCTAACCTCATTTTCCTATGCAGGCTTATTTTGTTTTGGATAGCCAACTGGCCATTTTGTGGGAAAGTAACTGTCGGTTTTGGCTTTCCGCTATTGATGTTCCATTAGGGTCTAGTTGTTTCGTGTTTGTGCTTCTTTCCCTTTGGCATCTCTGATGGGAGCTGTGGGTTAATTGTAACGATTCCTGATCATTGCCTTCACTTCTATTTTACACAGAAGCAGTTAACCAGTACAGTGCACATTCTTTCTCCAGAAACTGACAATTGCCCTTCTTGAATACAATAGGTGAGAGCTATGGTTGTTGCAAATGTTGATGACTTGAATGAAGAAATGAAAACCGAATCCCTATATAACACCATACCGAAGGCAGGCACCACAAAGATAACTCAACCGGGCATGCTAAAATTGCCCACAGTGTTCTCTGGTCTGGGCACCCCTAAATTGCCCCCAGTGTTCTCTGGTCCGGGACCACTTTTGAACAGTCAGAAAGGTGGTCTTAAGGGGAATGGGAACACCTTCAGGGGAGGCAACTCCTGCATAAGTATTTTTGTCTCCTGTCAAAAGGGGTCAACTCTTAAAGGAAAAAATTTGCTTCTGAGGAGCAAATTCTTTTCTTTAAGAGTAGACCCCTTTTTCGGTGAGACTGAGCCTATAGAAAAGCGAACAGGAAGTTCCGAAAGTTGTCTCCCTTTGTCAAATGGCGGAAAAATATGCCAGGTATTCCCATTCCCCTTAATATAGGAATTTTACTGTATAAGGTTAAAGACTCTATCGAGTCTGTCCAGTACAAAATGGGCTACTATTACACCATTAATGGACACAATTGTTCTCTTCATTTTTTCTTTATTCATTTAAGTTTTCTTTTATCATATAATGCCAATTGTTACCTGCGCTTCCAGGTTCTGTTCACAGAGTATTCTGGTTTGTTCAAGGGCGTTCAACAATGCCTCCCAGGCTTCCTTTAGATCGCTTATCTTCTCCTGAATCTGTAAAGTAATATTCCGAACTATAATTTCAAACTGAAAATTTACTTAAAAGACAAACTGACTTACCCCACAACATCTTTATAACACACTTTTGCCGAGGTCCAAAGCAGAAACAAAGTCACTCAAACAACCATGTTTTACCCAAACAAAAATATACTGATTACGTAGAAAAATGAACATATATGGTCATTTTCCTACATAATCTATAAATTTTAGGATTCATTTTAAAACTTGTTAAATCCAAAACTGTGTGATAAACTGCTAAAACTCCTAATACAGTGGGGGGTGTAAAGAAAGAGGAAATTTCAAGACAATACATTATTTTTCTTATTTCTGCTCAAAAACATAGATTGTGGGAACTCGTTAGAACTGCCTCATCAAGGCATAAGTTTTGTTTGTTTTGTGGTTTTACAGCCCAGTCAACACAATTCAGATCATATTTAGCCAGTCAGTTTACCTAACAACACATTGCCTGGGCAGGCTTTCACATAATTGCTTAACCAGTACAGTGCACATACTTTCACAAGGAACTGACAACTGCCATTCTTGAATCAGTGGAAGGGAGAGGATGACCACAGAAACATTTTATGATGAATCTCCACAAAAGAATGTTGTTGATTGTCTGACCATGCCAGGTATCAAACCCGCAACCTCTTCTCCACCAGACAGACCCACACCTGATTGAGCTACTGCAGCTGGCTGTGTACAAAAGTAGTTTTACCTATTAAGCATGTATATTTTTAGAGCATACAACAATTGTATATTTTTTTAATAATTTTTTAGGGAAAATATTGGCTGACATTTCATGTGAAGGGCAGACAAGTCACATGTAACGTCAAGCCATATTTTTTTCTGAAAAACATAATGGTAACACATCCATGTGGCATAGGGCATTCTTTCATATCACAATAATTGCTACCTTTCCTATGAGAATTTGTGATATTTAACTTATTTATATTCCAAAAATAGGTTGTGGGTGCTTCTAACGAGTATCCACAACCTATGTCTAGAAGCAGAAATAAGCAAAATAATGTAAACCCCAGCTTTCTCTATATAAAGTGGGTTTTAGAGAGGTGCTCATTTCCCAGACTAGTTAGCATGATGATAAGACACAAAAGAACACTTTAAAATGAATTTGTGAATGTCTTGATTAGCAGTTCAGGGGAATGGGAACACCTGGCAGATTTTTCTGCCATTTTTCAAAGGGAGACAATTTTCGGGACTTTCTGTTAGCTTTTCTATAAGATTTGTCCCACTGAAAAAGGGGTCTACTCTTAAAGGAAAGAATTTGCTCCTTAGGAGCAAATTCTTTCCTTTTTTAAGGTTGACCCCTATTGACATGGGAGGCAAAATACTTTTGCATGAGTTGCCCCCCTGAAGGTGTTCCCAATTTTAATTCATTTACCTCCTCTGACAGGAAATGCTTATCATCTATCATGCCTTGCCCGGAGTCCAGGAATTTCTTCACAGCCTCTTTCCTGCTGTCAACCTCTGCTCTGTGTTCCTTCCAGCGGGACATCATAGCCTCAGCACCCTGGAGGTCACGCGGGAATTCCATTGCTGTGATGATCGCCATCATCTCACTTATCCAAGCTCTGGAGAAATACATGCCATGGATTGGTTTTTGTTTCTTATTTGATTTATTATTTAACTAATTTAGGGGTTGTTTTTAAACATTTTCATTTTATATCCTTATTTTTTATTTGCATATAATTCCATTAAAACTTTTTGTACTTTAAAGATGCACATTAAAATGATTTGCATTCAGGGTCAAGTTTTCAAAACTAACGACATCGTTAGTTACCTCTGATCATTTCATATGGTAACTATGCTAAATTTTTGGCAGAAACAATGTGAGCAACTTTTGCAAATGCATAAGCTGCTCAAAATTTTTCTCCAAAAACACCACTGCATTAGGAATTTTGCTTGCTAGAACATTTAACATTTTGACCCCTATCAAGTTTGTTAAGCTATCGATACTTTGAACTTTTAACAACTAGGCCCAGCCATTAAATTTGTTCCGGACTTACATCAGTTCTCTGTAATCATTAAAGTACAGCTGCAACTGTTCAGCTTGGTTTAGCATAATTTGTTTTGGACTTACATTAATTCTCTGTAATCATTAAAGTACAGCTGCAACTGTTCAGCTTGGTTCAACTTCTCTTTCCTCATCGAGGCTTTCTCTACGAGTATATTCCAGGCTTGTACCATCTCCTCATGTTTTGCCGCTATATGTTCCTGAGCATCGGGGAATTGTTTGATCAGTCGCTCCGCTTCTTTAGTTATTGTTTCTACTTGTTCACTAATGGCTGCTAAATCTCTCTGAAATGGGACGTGCACTTGTCGTTGTCATTGCGTTACTGTCATGATACTAAGTAGTTGGACACGAAGGCCTGAGCAAACATTGTAGACCCAGATCAGACTGCTCCTGAAGGAGCAGTCTGATCAGGGTCTACACTGTTTGAAATTCCTTCTGCACCTTTTTAGCTCCTTGCTGGATCATGAAACAAATTTGTTAAGATTTTAGGAGAATTACAGCAAGTCCTGAAGTTGTCTGAATTTTTAGATTTTTACGGTACCTATTGTACACAGTGATGTGTCATTACATATACTCCCTGATTTGTTTTAATTTGTTTTAATTGGGGTTTAACGTCCCCATCAACACTATTAAGGTCATTTTGGAGACGTTGCTTCCAATTTTGTGGGACTTTTACCAGACATCGAGATAAAATGACATCTCAAGCCCTGCCACCCAATGAAACCAGAAGGCTTATATGCATTGCAGCAGGCAGGCTTAGTCCTTCTAAGCAATTTACCAGTACTCGTGTGTGGTCAGATTCAGCTCTGCGTGGAAGCACCATGCAGCCCAATCTATTTCTCCAAGCCCCGATGGGCAGGGGCGATATTGTACTCCCCGACAAAATATTTTTGTTTCCTAACATTTTGTTCTGTAGACATAAAAGTTTGTATTTTATCATATGAGAACCTATACCAAATCGAGATTGCCCTTTGTCAGGAGTGGGCAGGGATCCCCCAGAAAGTTCTATCATGTTAGTTTGCATTGTGATACAGTTATTGATGCTTTACTGGACATTAATGATCAGACACTCGTGAAGTGTACTGATGGTGTCACCAAAGTTTCAGCCAGAAGCTTGTTATTTTTTAAAACTCATCCCTCATCTAACGCTTAGAGAAATACATGAAAATAACTAAATGCTACAGTGAAATTTACAAATGAAACGATTAAAAAATTATCTGTGTTTGAAATGAAAAAATTCATATTTTCACATTTCTTTTTTGTTTAATATTGTAATAATCCATCAAAATGGTTTGTATACACACAAAAAGGTACAATTTATTTGTGTTGAGGTTTTACCTCCCCATCAACACTATTTAGGGCATTTTGGAAAAAATTACTTCTGATTTTGTGGGACTTTTATCTGACACTGAGGTGAAATGACATCTCAAGCCCTACTGCAGCCCAAAGAAACACTAGTGTTTTACAGGTTTCCAGTTAAGAAAGGGTTAAAAATTGTATGAGTCAGGAGATTGACAAACTGCCAAGAAAAACTGCTTCTGAAAATTTGTTCGTTAATGTCGTCTGCTGGGTCTTCTTGCAAACTTTTAAACACATTTTTGCATACTGGCAAACAGTGTGGACCCTGATAAGACTGCTCCTAGAGGAGCAGTCTGATCTGGGTCCACACTGTTTTGCAAAAATGACTTTTAAAGTAACCAGCAGACGACAAAGCAAACGACAATTGTAATGACTAGCCTGTAACAGGTTAAGGTTGAATTCTTTTACCTCAAGAGCATCATGTTTGATGACTAGACCCTGAGCACTTTCTAAATCATGGCCGTAATCCTCACTAGAGACCACTCCCTCCTTCTCCTGAATCCATTCTAAAGTGTCGTCTGCATCACGACCGTAAATATGAACCTGTTTCGCTGCTATTAATGCCTGAAAATACATGTACAATGTGTGAACAGTATACAATTACTAATACAGTGAAATGCCCCTTTTAAGACCAGCTTTCAGAGGAAAACGTTTGGCTATCATGTGAATCGTATGCCGGGATGATCTGCCCAGCAAAAATAAATCACATTTAATGTCAAGCCTTACCTTCTCAGAAAAATAACAACAAGAGGGCCATGATGGCCCTGTCTCGCTCACCTAATCCATAGCATAACAAGTGGGCCCCTGGGAGAGCCATTATTGGCCCCGGGCTATAATTTGAATAATCTTGGTAGTGGTCTAAAAGGTGAAGCTTCATACCAAATATCAAAACAGGAGCCTTCTGGTTTCAGACAAGAAGACTTTAAAAGGTTTTCCTTATATAAGTCTACATATTTGTTTGTTTGTTTGATTTGAGGTTTATATAAACCTTGGGGTCCCAGGGGCGGGCCATTTTTGGCCCCAGGGCTACAATTTCAACTATCTTGATAGAAATCCACAAGACAAAGCTTCATACCAAATATCAAAACTCTTGGCCTTCTGCTTTCAGACAAGAAGATTTTCAAAGGTTTTCATTGCCTTGACTTCAATTTCCTAGGCTATAACTTGAACAATCTTGATAGAGGTCCACTAGATGAAGCTTCACACCAAATATCCAAGATCTGTGCCTTGCGGTTTCGGAGTAGATTTTTTTAAATTTCCCTATATACGAGTCAATGTAAAACTGAAGGGCCCCAGGGTGGGGGCATTTTTTGCCCAGGGCTATGATTTGAAGAATCTTGGTAGAGGTCCACTAGATGAAGCTACACACCAAACATCAAGGACCTGGGCCATGCGGTTTCGGAGATGAAAATTTTGTAAGATTTTCCTTGGATAAGCCAATGTAAAACTTAAAGGCCCGCAGGTAGGGTCATTTTTCACACTAGGCCTTAATTTTGAACAATCTTGATAGAGATCCACTAGATGAAGCTTCACACCAAATATCAAAGAACTTGGCCTTGCGGTTTCAGAGAAGATTTTAAAGATTTTCCCTATATAAGTCTATGTAAAATTAAAGGGCCCTGGGGCGGGGGCATTTTTGGCCCCAGGGCTATAATTTGAACAATCTTGGTAGAGGTCCACTAGATGAAGCTCCATACCAAATATCAAAGACCTGGGCCTTGTGGCTTCAGAGAAGAAGATTTTTAAATATGTTCCCTATCTAATAAAAATCAAAAATGAGTTCCTTTTAGAGCAATGAAAACATTCATAAGAAAGAAGATGGGTCATACTACGTAGTTTCGGCTAATAAAGCCTCATCAGTGACCCTGTAATGATCCGGCAAAGAAAGCCAGAGGAAACATACTGCAATTTTGCGAATTTCGTATAGGCAGTCGATTCAAAGACTGATATAAATCTAAATGGGGTCCAAATAATTAAAAACCTGTCTAGAATATGAGTCTAAACCAATAATTTATTTATGATTTCTCAGAATATTCACGCTGATCTCAAAGGACCAAAAGTAAAATATAAACTGTACTATGGTTGATGTACGGGGAGACGTTTTACGGCCGCCACACGGCACAACACCAGCTGCAGTGAAGGCAAATAAAAATCAAAAATGAGTTCCTTTAAGAGCAATGAAAACATTCATAAGAAAGAAGATGGGTCATACTACATAGTTTCGGCTAATAAAGCCTCATCAGTGACCTATGAAAAACCAAAGGGCCCTGGGGTGGGAGCATTTTTGGCCCTAGGGCTATAATTTGAACAATCTTGATAGAGGTCCACTAGATGAAGCTTCACACCAAATATCAAAGAACTGGGCCTTGCGGTTTCAGAGAAAGAAGATTTTTACAGATTTTCCCTATATAAGTCTATGTATAACCAAAGGGCCCTGGGCGGGGGCATTTTTGGTCCCAGGGCTATAATTTGAACAATCTTGGTAGAGGTCCACTATATGAAGCTTCATACCAATTATCATAAGACCCGGGCCTTGTGGTTTCAGAGAAGAAGATTTTTAAAGATTTTCCCTATATAAGCCCTATAATTTGAACAATCTTGATAGAGGTCCACCAGATGAAGCTTCACACCAAATATCAAAGACCTTGGCCCTGCAGTTTCAGAGAAGATCTTTAAAGATTTTCCCTATATAAGCCTATGTAAAACCAAATGCCCCCGGGACGGGGGCATTTTTGGCCCAAGGGCTATAATTTGAACAATCTTGGTAGAGGTCCATTAGATGAAGCTTCATACCAAATATCAAAGGCCTGGGTCATGTGGTTTCAGTGAAGAAGATTTTTAAAATTTTCAGTAAAAATCTATTTTTAGCTCCTGTGGCCTAGATGTGAAACAGACCAGAACCACTTGAACAACTTTGAAAGGGGACCACCTTAGGATCATTGCTGTGAAGTTTGGTCAAAATCCAATCAGTGGTCTCGGAGGAGATGCGTTTGAAGAAAAAGTTTACACACGCACGCACACACGACGGACAAAAAGTGATCCCAAAAGCTCACCTTGTCACTATGTGACAAGTGAGCTAAAAACAAACTTGGAAATTGTTGCCTACTACAGGGATTAGTACTTTAAAGGTTAGGTAGTGTTAGAGCCTTTTAAGCAATACTTCCAGGGATACAGATTTAAATAAGTCATTTGACTTAACTTCTTCGGAATCCCTCTTGTAAGATACTTATAGTTTTGCCATCAACATGTATCTATAAGATGTATGTGTGATGTTTTGTCTGCATTGGAGTTTAATGGCCCAGTCAACACTATTTATGTCATTTTTGAGCCGGTCAGTTTACCTATTCACACTTTTCCTGGGCAGGCTTATATGTAAGCGGTTAACCAGTACAGTGCACATTCTTTCGCCAGAAACTGACAACTGCCCTTCTTGATCAGCAGAAGGGAGAGAATGACCGTAGAAAAGATTTCATGATCAATCTCCATGAAAGAATGTTGCCGACCCAGAGGCCAGCTTTATGTGTTATACAAAGAAATGAAGTTTAAACTAATAATACTTCTCTTTTTTGATCGCAATCAATATGAACAGTGAGGAAAACTTGAGTATCTAGAGAAAAATCACTTCACCTTCGGAATGTAGAATATGGCTGACTTGCATGTATGCAATTTCAAGCCAAAACTCTAGATCAAGAGACAAATTCTCGTTATCCAAAATCTATTCAACCATTAAGGGGAATGGATAAACCTCAGGGGAGGAAACTCTTTAAAATATATTTTTGTCTCACTGATCAATAGGGGTCTACTCTTAAAGGAAAGAATTTGCTCCTGAGGAGCAAATTCTTTCTTTTAAGAGTAGACCCCATTTTCACAGCGTTTTAATGGGTTCAATGTACAAAACATTGAACAGGAAGTCACTATAGTTGCCTCCCCTGAAAAGAAAATGGTGAGAAATATGTCGGTGCATCCATTCACATTGAAGTACATACAATACATGCATGATAAAAGGTCACTGGAAAGGCGTTAACTCAAATGCACAGCTCCAGAGAAAGCTAAGTGACAAGTAACAATTCAAAAAGCCACAGTCTTTAGCATCCTGCTGCCAGAATCAGTGGAAGAAAAGTTCATGATATTTTCCTCATACTTTCTTGAAGCTTGTTTCTGAAAGAGATACATTTACACAGAATTCGACTGGACAGCCACATATTCATATGCAAAGGATGGCAACTGCTAATGAGTTTCACCAGCTACCTTCTAAATTTAGTAGGCTAAAGGGCAAACACTATTACTAAAAAAAATACCCACCTCTTGTCTAGCATGAGTGACCTCCTTCAATTCCACCCACATCTGCTTAATTTCTTCATCTCGCTGTTTTATTTTCTCTGATTCGTAATGTCCTGCCTCGATCATAGTCTCTGCTTTACTACTTATATTTGTTACACGCTCTTCATTAGCACTTAATTCATGCATGAAATCTTCAAACTTTTGCTGTAGTATTTGCACATGTTCAAGATCCTGACCATAATCCTCTGACGCTGCTACCACACCTTTGTCTGAAATCCAGGCAGCCACTTCCTCTGCCTCACGATAAAATTCAAATAACTTCCGACTATCAGTTAATTTTGCTCTCCTTTGATTGGTTAGATCTTGCAATTCACTATACCTAGATTCAACAGAAGCCTGTTGTAGTTTGATGTTTTCACTGTCAAAGTGACCTCTATCAATGAGATTTCTACTAAGTGCTGCAAGTTCCCCAATATTATTTTGGAAATTATCAATGTCACGTTCTAGAGCATCTAATTTCTTCTGCAACACTTGAACAGAGTCCTCATCTTTACCTAAGTCTGGACTAGTAAGTGCAGGAATCTTTTCTTTCATCCACAACTCTGCTTCAGCTATCTCTGAGTAAAACTTCTGAGATTCTAACGAGTCTTGCAACTTTATCCTTCTCACTGATGACACTTCTTTTAATTCCTGTAATTCTAAATGTAATTGATCTAATCGCTTTCCTATATCCTCTGCTGCAAAATGTTTACTTCTAATCATATGCTGAGCTGCATTTGCTACAGCATCTATTAAAGGTTCATGAGCAACTATTTCTGATTCTAATGCCTGATGCTTTTTAAATAAGTTTTGAACAGCGGATAAAGAACTTCCTAAGTCTGTGGACTCTGCCACTGGTTTCTTATCGTGTATCCATGACAACTCATCCTCAACATCTCGGTAAAACTGATACATTAATTGTGCTTCTTCTAGATTTTCCCTACGAATATTACAGGGTTCATGTAAAGTTGCGTATCTATCCTGTACTTCCTTTGAGCGAGCCTGCAGTTCTTTGTTCATAAAATGTTTGGCTTCTTTAAATTCTATGGCAGCTGTCTCCACATCATTTACTTTCTCTTGGTGATTTACAATATCAGCTTCCAGCAGCTAAAATAAAATTGAATATTTACATTCGCAGTGCATTAACTTTTAAGATACCATGAAAAACTGCATCCGAAAATGCATCTGTTTATGTTGTCTGCTGCATCTTCTTGCAAATTTTTCAAACATGATTTTTACATAAAGGCAAACAGAGTGGACCCAGATCAGAAGCAGTCTGATCTTGGCCCACACTTTTTGCAGAAAATGACTTTTTAAGTATCTTGCAGACGACAAAGCAGATGGCAATTGTCATGGTTGGCAGTCTATAGTTAATTATTGGGATGAAATGTCGTTCATACTTCAATGAATACACTGACTGATGCGATATCACAAAACCATTATATGACATCAAAATAAACCCATAGTTTTCTCCAATATGATTGGACGATGGCCATATTATGACACAATAAGTACCTTATTTCAGGAAAAAATAAGGCTTGATAATACATATAAACATACTGTCAGTTTGGCAGAAAAATCACATGAAATGTCAAGCCTGATTTTCTCTGATAAAATAACAACTTAGTCTGTTATATGCTCTTCAAATTTGTTTGGTATTTTAAAGGATAAAATGGGAAATGAATACTGACGTCTTGGTAGCTTAAACAATTTTTGAAATCCAGCAGAACAATTTTCAGTGTATTTTAAATATATTTTCATTGAAGATTAAACGTCATTAACAATACACATTTAATAGAATTTCTTTTTTCACACTTAAAAAGATTCTAAAAGGTTCAGCTATGCACCATAACAGAAAATTTTGCCCACTTGTATAACTCAAAATCTTGTATTGTGTTACCCTCTAAATGTGTTAACCTCTATAAATAAGATTGGTTATTATTATTATTGCTGCTGCAAGAACCAACCTGATGTTTCTTGAGTAGATTTTTCACTGATGTCAGATCCTTCCCATGATCCTCTGACATCAGCTGGTTCTCCACATCATCAATCCAAGCCAAGAGGTCATCGACAACACGGTTAAACTGAAGGGCCTGAAATGTGATAGAAAGTTGCAGCACCTGATCTACCATGCATAGCACCAGATAAGGCTCCTTTTTTCATCCGAAAATTTCTGCTATTTTTCTTATTTCCGCATGAAAACATATGTTATGGATACTCATTTCGTGAAATAAGAAAAATGATATGCTGATGCAGAGGTTGGTTGGTTGATTTGAGGTTTAACATCCCCGTCAACACTGTAAAGGTCATTTTGGAGACATTGCTTCCAATTTTGTGGGACTTTTACCCGACACTGAGATGAAATGACATCTCAAGTCCTGTCACCCAATGAAACCAATAGGGTTTATTAGCATGGACGTTCCGCCTCGCACAGCGGTTCCTGGACAGGCTTAGATCCTCTAAGCGGTTTACCAGTAGTAGTGTGCGGGCCAGATTCAGCTCTGCGTGGAAGCATCATGCAGCCCTTATATTTCTTTAAGCCCCAATGGGCGGGGGCTGGCTGATGCAGAGGACCCTCTCTTTTACAACATTATATGTTCCCCAACAATTTGTTGCTATAGTGAATTTGCTACTATAAAAAATCCCAAATAGGTAATAAAGTACTTTTTCACTTAATTACTCCAAGAAACAAATGTCGTGGACATTTGTTAGAATAGGCATTCTAACAAATATCCACGACATTTGTTTTACGGAGTATTAAATAATTACAATATTCTTGAATATCTTCATTAATCGCCTCTATCTGAGTTAAGGATTCGTTCCATTGAAAATGTCGTTATAACAAGTTTTGTCATTATATGGAATATCAGTATAAAGAGGGCTGACTGTATCCACTCTTATCTGGGGCTATGTAAATACCATTAAAACTAGTTTACTTCAAAGCAATGACAGTGTGTGTGTGTGTGAATTCGGGTTTAATGTCCCTTTCAACAATTTTTCAGTCATATCAGGACAGTGTCTGGTTGCGACAGGGAGCTCAATGCTCACTTATATAGTGCTGCCTCACTGAAGTATCATGTCCCAGACACATTACATGATGCCACACCCAGTCACATTATCCTGACAGTGGGTCGACCTGTCCTAGCTCTTCCCCGTATAGCTGAGTGCCAAGCGAGGAGCAGCTAGTACCATTTTTAACGACTTTGGTATGTCGCGGCCAGGGATCGAACCCGTGACCTCCAGTTCCCAGGAGCGGACACTCTACCAACTGAGCTATCGGGGCCGGTAAAGCAATGACAGCAATAGTGAGTCAACTGTCTCTGAGTGTAGGCTGAGAAATGGATCTAAATGGGGACTGTTTCATTTAACCCTTCCTGAACTCAAAGCAAACAGTGTAGACACTGATCAGACAATGCTTTCCATAGTGTCTGATCTGGGTGTACTGATCATGTGCCCAATCTAGGCTCTACACAATGCCCTAACCTCACAATGGTAAGAATAGCATGGCTATAAATAATTATCACCTGGATTTTGTACAAATCAGTGACAGTCACATGGACATCAGCAACTTAAAAGCTACTGCACTAAGTAACTTTTGGTTGACTGACAAAAAACTGACCCAACAAAATGAAAACACTTCCATAACAGATAACACAAATATTTGCCTCCCTTTTCAAAGCAGCTGGGCTACATTTCAAAGAAAAGAATTTTCTCCTTTTACCCATGTGAGAATATAAGAATCTGATATGGGATTCTGTTGTAGATGAGCATTTCCAACCCGAGGGATGACTGTGCTGAGCGGAACCGAGGCTACGCGGAGGTTCCGCTCAGCACGGTCATCCCGAGGGTTGGAAACGCCCATCTACAACAGAACCCCATATTGGATTCTTTTTCTTGCACAACACCTCCGTTAGTTTTGACAGCTCGCACATGTATATTGTTTACAAAATAAAAGTAGTGCGGAAGTAGTTCCGGCAGTTGAATAGAATTGAAGCTTATTTATGTTAGTTGCCTGGGTTGGAACACCAGGGTCAGAACATAAATTTCCATCCCAGGGTAAAATCACTGATTTCCTTGTCTGGTGTGCAAGAATACCAAATTCTTCGAGGCTCTTGATCATTCCAGAATCAGTAATCAGTATATTGTTGAAGTACACCAAAACCTCTTTATACTTGCAGCACTATTAATGGGATCCAAAGTAGAAACCATGTTAGTTAAACAGCCATGTTATATCCAAACAAGAGGGCCCAGAGGGCCCTGGTTCGCTCACCTGATCCAATGTATAATAAGTGGGCCCCCGGGGGTCAATTTTGGCCCCAAGGCTATAATTTGAACAATCTTGGTTGAGGTCAACAAGATGAAGCTTCATATCGAATATAAAAGACCTGGGCTTTGTGGTTTCAGAGAAGATTTTAAAGGTTGACTCTGCATAAAGAAGTCTATGTAAAACAAGATTTTCCCTAAATAAGTCTATGTAAAACCAAAGGGCCCCGGAGCGGGGGCATTTTTGGCCCCAGGGCTATAATTTGAACAATCTTGGTAGAGGTCCACAAGCTGAAGCTTCATAACAAATATCAAAGACCTAAGCCTTGTGGTTTCAGAGAAGAAGATTTTTAAAGATTTTCCCTATATAAGTCTATGTAAAACCAAAGGGCCACATGGCGGGGGCATTTTTGGTCTCAGGGCTATAATTTGAACAATCTTGGTAGAGGTCCACTAGCTGAAGCTTCACACCAAATATCAAAGACCTAAGCATTGTGGTTTCAGAGAAGAAGATTTTTCAAGATTTTCCCTATATAAGCCTATGTAAAACCAAAGGGCCCCGGAGTGGGGGCATTTTTGGCCCCAGGGCTATAATTTGAACAATCTTGGTAGAGGTCCACAAGATGAAGCTTCATAACAAATATCAAAGACCTGGGCCTTGCAGTTTCAGAAAAGAAGATTTTTAAAGATTTTCCCTATATAAGCCTATGTAAAACCAAAGGGCCCTGGGGCGGGGGCATTTTTGGCCCCAGCACTATAATTTTCACAATCATGGTAGGGGTCCACTAGATGAAGCTTCATACCAAATATAAATGTCCTGGGACTTGCGGTTTCAGAGAAGAAGATTTTTCAAGTTTTCAATGAAAAAAATCTATTTTTGGCTCCTGTGACCTATATGTGCAACGGACCGAACCATTTGAACAACTTTGAAAGGGGACCACCTAAGGATCATTCCTGTGAAGTTTGGTCAAAATCTGATCAGTGGTTTAGGAGGAGATGTCGTTTGAAGAAAAAGTTTACGGATGCACGCATGGACGCACGCACGCATGCAAGCACGACGGACAAAAAGTGATCCCAAAAGCTCACCATGTCACTACGTGACAGGTGAGCTAACAAAAATGTATAGATTATGTAGAAAAATGACCATTTATGGTCATTTTTCTATATAATCTATACACTTTTGCCATATTATATCCATAACAGTGTTTTTATGAGCCGTGTTATAATGAGGTTGTGGTGTAAGTTTGGGAAGACTGGTGAAAGATAAAAGTTTACTTCTTTCACAGAGATTTCACAACTTCTTTTTCTTATTGTTCGTTAGCCTATACAGCATTTTCCTTCAGACTTTTGCACAAAAGTGAGTTCTAACCTGATAAGCGTCAGTGAGTCTATCCCTCTTCTCAGCACTAGCAGCTGTAAGAGCTTCCCAGCTCAGCTCCAGCTCTTCCATTCTCTTCTTAATATCATCTTTAGAATAATGGTCCTCGTCTATCAGACCTTGACCTTCTGAGATGACACTGTCGACACGGTTACGGTTGGCCATCACCTCGGCCTCGAAGGCCTGATGCTTGTGTAGTTTGGCCTGCAGGTTTGTGGGATCTCTGTAGGACTCATCCAGAGCTATCTGGAGTTTCTCATTAATCCAGCCAGAAACCTACAATGATAAAAATTTGTTGATTTTGCAAAAATTATCAAGACCACTTATTCAAATTATTATTATTTCTAGGTTGTGTACCAACAACCCATGTTTTTGAGGTAAAATAAACAAGAGGGTCCAGAGGGCCCTGAATCGCTCACCTGAGAATTAGTGTCTCTAGTACATTCTAGGCCCAAGGGCTATAATTTGAACAAACTTGGTAATGGTCCACTAGATGAAGCTTGATACCAAATATCAAAGACCTGGACCTTCTGGTTTCAGACAAGAAGATTATTAAAGGTTTTCCCTATATAAGCCTATGAAAAACCAAAGGGTCCCAGGGTGGGGGCATTTTTGGTCCCAGGGCGATAATTTGAACAATCTTAGTAGAGGTCCATTAGGTGAAGCTTCATACCAAATATCAAAGACCTGGGCCTTGTGGTTTCAGAGAAGAAGATTTTTTAATGATTTTCCCTATATAAGCCTATGTAAAACCAAAGGCCCCCGGGGCGGGGGCATTTTGGCCCCCAGCGCTATAATTTGAACAATCTTGGTAGAGGTCCACTAGATGAAGCTTCACACCATATATCAAAAGTCTGGGCCTTGCGGTTTCAGAGAAGAAGATTTTTAAAGATTTTCCCTGTATACGCCTATGTAAAACCAAAGGGCCCCGGGGCGGGGGCTTTTTTGGCCCCAGCACTATAATTTGAACAATCTTGGTAGGGGTCCACTAGATAAAGCTTCATATCAAAAATCAAAGATCTGGGCCTTGTGGTTTCAGAGAAGAAGATTTTTGAAGATTTTCCAATATAAGCCCATGTAAAACAAAAGGGCCCCGGGGCGGTGCCATTTTTGGCCCCAGCACTATAATTTGAACAATCTTGGTAGGGGTCCACTAGATGAAGCTTCATACCAAATATCAAAGACCTGGGCCTTGCAGTTTCAGAGAAGAAGATTTTTAAAGTTTTCAGTGAAAAAATCTATTTTTGGCTCCTGCGACCTATATGTGCAACGGACCGGAACCATTTGAACAACTTTGAAAGGGGACCACCTAAGGATCATTCCTGTGAAGTTTTGTTAAAATCCAATCAGTGGTTTAGGAGGAGATGTTGTTTGAAGAAATTGTTTACGCACGGATGACAGACAAAAAGTGATCCTAATATAAAACACAAGAGGACCATGATGGCCCTGGATCGCTCACCTGATCCATAGAGTAACAAGTGGGCCCCGGGGAGGGCCAATATTGACCCCAGGGTTATAATGTGCATAATGTTGAGGGAGGTCTAAAAAGGTGAAGCTTCATACCAAATATCAACAAAAGACTATAATTTGAACAATGTTGGCAAAGGTCCACTAGATGAAGCTACACAACAAAATATCAAAGACCTGGGCCTTGTTGTTTCAGAGAAGAAGATTTTCAAAGATTATCTCTATTATAAGTCTATGTAAAACCAAAGGGCCCTGGGGCGGGGGCATTGTGGCCCCAGGGCTATAATTTGAACAATCTTGGTAGAGGTCCACTAGCTGAAGCTTCATACCAAATGTCAAAGACCTAGGCCTTGTGGTTTCAGAGTAGAAGATTTTTCAAGATTTTCCCTATATAAGTCTATGAAAAACCAAAGGGCCCAGGAGCGGGGGCAATTTTGGCCTCAGGGCTATAATTTGAACAATCTTGATAGAGGTCCACAAGATGAAACTTCATACCAAATATCAAAGACCTGGGCCTTGCAGTTTCAGAAAAGAAGATTTTTGGAGATTTTCTCTATATAAGCCTATGTAAAACCAAAGGGCCCCGGGGCGGGGGCATTTTTGGCCCAAGCACTATAATTTGAACAGTCTTGGTAGGGGTCCACTAGATGAAGCTTCATACCAAATATCAAAGACCTGGGCCCTGCAGTTTCAGAGAAGAAGATTTTTTAAAGATTTTCCCTATATAAGCCCATGTAAAACCAAAGGGCCCTGGGGCGACGCATTTTTGGCCCCAGTATTATAATTTGAACAATCTTGGTAGGGGTCCACTAGATGAAGCTTCATACCAAATATCAAAGACCTGGGCCTTGCGGTTTCATAGAAGAAGATTTTTAAAGGTTTTCCCTATATAAGCCCATGTAAAACCAAAGGGCCCCGGGGCGGGGGCATTTTTGGCCCCAGCACTATAATTTGAACAATCTTGGTAGGGGTCCATAAGATGAAGATTCATACCAAATATCAAAGACCTGGGCCTTGCAGTTGCAGAGAAGAAGATTTTTAAAGATTTTCCCTATATAAGCCCATGTAAAACCAAAGGGCCCCGGGGCGGGGGCATTTTTGGCCCCAGCACTATAATTTGAACAATCTTGGCAGGGGTCCACTAGATGAAGCTTCATACCAAATATCAAAGACCTGGGCCTTGCGGTTTCAGAGAAGAAGATTTTTAAAGATTTTCCCTATATAAGCCTATGTAAAACCAAAGGGCCCCGGGGCGGGGGCATCTTTGGCTGCAGCACTATAATTTGAACAATCTTGGTAGGGGTCCACCAGATAAAGATTCATACCAAATATCAAAGACCTGGGTCTTGCAGTTTCAGAGAAGAAGATTTTTAAAGATTTTCCCTATATAAGCCCATGCAAAACCAAAGGGCCCCCGGGCGGGGGCATTTTTGGCCCCAGCACTATAATTTGAACAATCTTGGTAGGGGTCCAGTAGATGAAGCTTCATACCAAATATCAAAGACCTGGGCCTTGCAGTTTCAGAGAAGAAGATTTTTTAAGTTTTCGGTGAAAAAAATCTATTTTTGGCTCCTGTGACCCATATGTGCAACGGACCGGAACCATTTGAACAACTTTGAAAGGGGACCACCTAAGGATCATTCCTGTGAAGTTTGGTCAAAATCCGCTCAGTGGTTTAGGAGGAGTTGTCGTTTGAAGAAAAAGTTTACGGACGGACGGACGGACGGACGCACGCACGCACGGACGCCGGACAAAAAGTGATCCCAAAAGCTCACCTCGTCACTACGTGACGGTGAGCTAATAAAATATACCCATGTAAACACAAGGTTTATTAATAAAAAGTCCAACCTGTATTAAGCTGCACTTGAGGCGAAAACCAAAATGTGCGTGTTTAAGACAGGTGCTTGCTTAATACAGGGGACTTTTAATGCATTTTCCTAATTAGGGAACCCAATGTCTGCTTGCTTAAGACAGGTTGCTTGCTTAATAGAGTTGGCCACTATGACAGGCTGGTTCCTTACATAGATTGGTGTTGAAGTGATGGAGAGGACTTCTGCCTGACTGTGACACTGATTTTGTCACATCTGTGACATGCAGTAGGTTTTCTACAAATGCTATAAACTAATTTCTAAAAGTCATAGTTAACCTTTCAACTATGTTGACTAGAACAAACACCTACGCGAATGGTGTAGATCCTGATGAGATGGCTAATTTTCAGGATCTACACTGCTTGTGTGCATGTTAATGATTTGGAGTAAATTCCCAATTCACAAGAATGGATGCACATGTGTCCAAGTTAAAAAATAGAACGGTCCACTTCAGAAAGGGTTAAATAGCTGTATTACGATTACACACCAGAGTGACATAGTAAAATTTCTTTCATATATCCAAAATGTTTTTTTTTAATGAAAATTTGTGATATTTTTCTTATTTATACTCCAAACAAAGGCTAAGGGTTCTCGTTAGAACCGCCTCATTGAGGCAGTTCTAATGAGTACCCAAAACCTATGTCTTGGTGCCTCCAAACATGCACTGTGGGTACTCATTAGAACCTAGAACAGCCTCATTGAGGCGGTTCTCATGAGTACCCACAACCCACGTCTTGGAGCCGAAATAAGGAAAATAATGTACAACCCTGTAAACCCCAATTTTCTCTACATAAATTGGGGTTTACACGGGTGTTCACAGACTTTTTAACATGATTGTCAGCTGGTTTTTACATCCCACCAACAACTAAGGTCAAATGGAGATGGAACCTTGGTTTAAAGACACATAGGAAAGTCTAGGGAAGCCTGGAATCAAACCCATGGCCCCTTGTTTAAGAGGCAAGTAGCTTAACCACAACACCAAAGAGGCTTCCAAATAGCAGGCCAGCCTACTGAAATTGATCAAAGCGATCAGATTCACAGAATACAGTGAGTGCTTTAGTTATATGTCCCATCAACAGCCAAGGTCAAACTGAGATGGGACCTCGGTTTAAAGGCACATCCCAAAGTCTGGAGAAGCACAGGATCGATCCTGTGACCCCTGGTTTACAATGCAAGCAGCATAACCACTACACCACAAAGGTTTCTACAGAATACAGTGAAATTCTGCTATTAAGACACCTAAAATTAAGATTAATTCTGCTTTAAAAAGCTTATTTAGAAGGTGGCACATATTCTTTCTTCGTGTTTTCTGCAGACAATCTCCTCTGGCCAGGGACCACCTTTGGGACTGTTCAAAAGTGGTCTTGAAGACCACTTTGAACAGACCCAAAGGTGGTCTTAATATAGGAGTTTTACTGTATATACATTTTTCATATTTATGTACCTCATACAGATTCCTCAAGAACAGCTGATAGTTCTTAGAATCACCCAGTTTCTGTCGTCTTGCATCTGATGACTGCAGTAGTCTGGCATGCCTATCTGTAACTGACTGGCACCGATCTTTTATTTCGTCCCACGCGTAGTGATCCTGCTTCTCCAGTTTGGCGGCAAACTGTTTCACGTCTTCTACCGTGTCAACCTGCTGTTCCATCAACTTCTCAAACCTCTCGTGATTCTTAAACAAGGCTTCCACACTGTATAATGTGTTCTGAAAATACAGAAGGTCATATAATAGGTTATTGACTTTATATTGTGAAATATTCGGTACGAGTTTACATGGTGAAGGACACATGAACTTGGGAGTGCGTCTCCACCATATGAACTAATGCCGAATATTTCACAATATAAAGCCAATAACCTTTTTATCATACATGTACACCCAAAACTTGAACTGTCTACTAGAATTCAGGATTGCTTGGTATAGAAATCTGAATGTAAAAACAGATCATGTACCTTTAAGTGGTATGAAATGTAAAACAATGAAGGTCGTTTAGTGTCTCCCTACACGTTGAAAAACCACGCCCAAATGCGCCAAAATGAAGACGACATTAACATTGGTGGATGTGACATCATTAAAAACATTGACGCTTCCCAAAATAGAAATCCATTTTTCCGAAGCGTTGGTTATATTTCTTTCAAAATACTCCTTTCACAGAAGTATTGAAAATCTGACCAGATTCCAGGCAGGTCATATCTGACACCATAAAATGCGCTTTATGCACTTTGTCAGAACTTATATTCATTTTGTTTTGTTTTTCCGGGATTATGATTAATTCCCTCAGCAATGGAAGCGACTTCGTCTTTACAACCATAGTGGAGACATTATCATGGATAAATAAATATTTGCTTGTTCTGCGATTCGAACCCACGCACAGACACGGCGATGTCGCCTAGCACTGAAGTGGCCGACATCCTTACCTACTGCGCTACAGAGGCATCCCCAAAAAAAGATGCTCATATAGCGCATATAAGGCTATCTGGCACTGCAGTACACTCTGTATATAGAGGTTTGATACTACTTTTGTTTTGTTTTTTTATGGGGTTATGATTGATTAAACCACGCTATTCATTTTGCTTTACATTCTTTCAGTCAATACATACAACAAGATGGCTGCCATGTTTCGTCTTGAAATGCATAGATTTGAAAGTAGTTCTATTGTGAATGAGACTGCTCACCTACTGGCAATATGAACTTCACTACGGGCAATATGGAAAAATATTGACCGTTAACTTCTGTACAAAGTAAATGGGACATTTTCTGGGTATATAATAATAGTCAGTACAGCTTCTGGTAAGGCGGATAATGAGGATAATTAAGGGATAATTAGTAGCTCAGTGGAATGCCAGTCTGACTGGTGATCAGAAGGATGCAGGTTAGATACCTGCCGGGGTCGGCAACATTCTTTCATGGAGATTGATCATGAAATCTTTTCTAAGGTCATTCTCTCCCTTCCACTGATTCAAGAAGGGCAGTTGTCAGTTTCTATCGAAAGAATGTGCACTATACTGGTAAACCACTCACGTATAAGCTTACCCAGGAAAGTGTGGATAGGTAAACTGACCGGCTCAAAAATGACCTAAAATAGTGTTGACTGGGCTGTTAAACTCCAAATCAAACAAAACATGTAATTTAGCATTGGTTTTGAGTTCAAAATTACCACTAGATGTGAACTAATGTATAGTCATTGAAAATGGATCAAAGCAGGTCACTGGAAGCAATTTTCAAACAGCTTTTTTGAGGTGGCCCTAATTTCAATTTTTTTTTTTTTCATGAGCTGTCTGAAGTAGGCAGGTGAGAAAGATAATGAAATCTGGGGTCGAGACCTTGACAAGAAAACCTCATTTCCTGTTGGTAAGTCTAAAGCTCAGCATAGGGTCACATTAAACAAACCGAAAACTTGTTTCATTCTCAACCCCATCATAGATTCTACAAGTGGCACACCACCACCCTGCAAAACTCACCCCTAGATCCTCATTGGTAAGGAAGGCTTCTTTACTGGCCAACCAGGCCTCTGCTAGTTCAGCTGTATCCAGGAACACCTGTCAAGTACAATAAAATTCTGCTATAAAGATCACCCATGATTAAGAACACTCCACTATTAAGAACCACAGTTGCCTGTCCCAAGTTAGTCTTACTTTAACTTTAAATACCTGTTATTAAGACCACCTCATTATTAGGACCACTTCTGGACAGTACAACAGGAATTTTGCAGTTATGTATGCAGCCTATGCACTGCCTATAAATAAAATGACATCAAACAAGCATTCCTTCCATTCCCACTGCTGTTCAAATTTTAACTATTCAGCTGCCAAACATGATTTTTGCACACACCATTTTCAAACATTTTTTTGTGCAATTTTTTCATAGAAAAATCATAGATTTTTGTGTTGTACTTTAAGAGTGCAAACAACAACCAATGTGCACTATTATATCACTGTAGATATTGAATGATTAGAAATGAACAACAAAATCCAAGGAGCAGTCATGCTGATAAATATCACTAAATACCAGTCTGTGAACTTGACATTGCAAGCTTACTTGGATGTCTTTGAATTTTACCATTTGACCACATTGCATCTGATGACATCTTATGCTGATGGCGCCATGTGAAAAACTTGATAAACACACATACATATTCAGATAAATTGCCTATTATGAGGCTACAACAACTATAAATGACAAAATATTTATAGCTACATAATGAAAGGGTCATAGCACTGAAACTGGTGAATATTGTCCCTCATTCGAGTATCGAAGGACAAGAGCTTGCTGGTGGCCTTTGATATACCAAATCAGGACAATATTCTCCAATATCAGTGCAATACAATCTCAAGCTTGTGTCCTTCGATATCCAAACTCGGGACAGTATTCAGTAAAATCAGTGTGATACACTCGCAAGCTGGTTTCCTTTGATATTCCATTCGGGACAACAGTCTCCAATATCAGTGCAATACACTCACAGGCTCATGTTTTGTTTGTTTGATTTGATGTTTAACGTCCCTGTCAACACTGTAAAGGTAATTTTGGAGACGATGCTTCCAATTTTGTGGGACTTTTACCCGACATTGAGATGAAATGACATCTCAAGCCCTGCCGCCCAATGAAACCAATAGGGTTTATAAGCATTGACGGTCTGACTCCACCGCTTTGCCTGGGCAGGCTTAGATCCTCTAAGCTGTTTACCAGTACTCGTGGGCCGGTCAGTTTCAGCTCTGCGTGGAAGCATCATGCAGCCCATGTATTTCTTTAAGCTGCGATGGGCGGGGGCCTCGCAGGCTCATGTCCTTCAATATTCTAACTCGGGACAATATTCACCAATATCAGTGCAATGACCCTTTCATAAATGAAAACAACACAACTACCGGTAATTTTGCAAGCTTGTGTCCTTCAATATTCCTACTTGGTACAATATTCACGAATACCAGTGCAATTTCACCATAACTCAGCACTACAATCTTACCCTCAAGTCATGGCACTGTTTCAGTAGGTGGTTTCTCTTCTCCCAGACTCCGTTCAATGACAACTTTGTCTTATCTAGCTGTCCCACTGTCTTCTGTATCTCTTCACTAGCATAATGTTTGTTGTCTATCAGGCCGTTACCATGCTCTCGAACTTTAGAGAAATGAGCTTTTCTTCCATCAATCTCTGCCTTACGCTCTTTATGTAGTTGTATTTGTGTTTCAGCCTCTGCAACATCCTTGCCAAGTTCACCAGAATTCATCTTGGTTATCATATCATTGGACCAGGATATCTGGAAAAACAATTTAAAATTTTATCAATGGAGGTCAATTTCTAAATAGAACATCCTTTTGTATGGAACTGGGTAATACCCATTATATTTAACTGAAATTGTTATCTGAAGAAATGCCAGGGTCTCATCTCTCAGGTTTGGTTACTCACTCTATTTTTAACTTAAATGGGTAATGTATATGCATTTTTTTTTTTTTTTTGGTTTTGGTTTTCCGGCCCTTTCAAGATTGTTTCACTTATTTCAAGCCAATAGTTAATCAGAGGTTGGCAAAATAAAGATAAATAAAGATAAAGAAGCTTTATTTGACGTCGCATATTCGAAACAAATAACATAAGCTCTGCAGAGCTTTTATTGCGACAAAGTATCCTCTAACAAATATCAGAGTACCCAGAGAAATATATATTTGTACTCACTATATAAGCTTAACATACAACTTGAAAAGAGTTTAAATGCATCTTCACTATGCTATATACTAAAACAGTTCTGTAGACCATCTTAACCCATTGTATGCTAGTGGACTCTTCCATTGATGTATGTTGGACAAGTACATTTGTCATATAAGGGGTGTCAGGCCTATTTTTTTGTTTTTATTTTATTTTTGACGGAAAATTCTGACAGCAAATAGTGCAGGCCCTGATTAGACACTCCGTTCTGGGGCATCTGATCTGGGCGTGCGCTGTATGCCAAGGTATCCCTTTATGGGGTTTCCTGCATATAATAGGTTAAGCAAGCATCTCAAAGGCCAGAATAATTAATGATAACCCTGCACAGTTATCAAACAGAACAGTGAGTTTTGAAGTTATAAGAACTATATTATGCAAGTATGTCAGAATGAACTGTGCATCTCGGAGATTTATTTGGGTTTTGTTACCCTTCAACTTATTTTATAATAGGGTATTCTTTCAGTTAACCCTTTTTGTACCAAATGGAATCTTTCGCCTTATATATAGCAGGAGTTCATTTTAAAATTTAGGGGCGACAGGTTGTGGTATCTTCAAAATTTTTTGGAAAATGGCTGAACTTTCTGCAAACAGTGGAGGCCCTGATCAGACGCCGTGTTCAGATCAGGGCCTCCACTGTTTGCTAAACGTTCAGCCACATTCCAAATAAATTTTGAAGAAAAAATAACCTGACACCCCTAAACTTTGAAGTGGACTCCTGCGATATAAATAAAGAGGAAGATTCCATCTGGTACAAAAAGGGTTAAAAATAATTTTTACAAGATTAATACTTGAAGAATATAAGCAAAATTTCATTTAAAATGTAATTTCTTCCCCATTTCAGTACAACACGTATCATCAAGAAACCCACCAATTCTCTGGCGTCTGCTAAGAACTTCTGTAGCTGGAATGACTCAGCAAGTTTTCTCTTCCTCTGATCGGAGAGTTCCTCCAGCTTCTCCCAGTTGTCCAGAGCCTCGTTCTGTTTCTCTGTGATGTCACCTGCCATGTCTGGGTATTTCTTACACAACTTCGTGGCCAGTGACTCAATTTTCTGAAAATGTAAGTAAAGTCAGTATTTCTGTTTTTGATTGTTTGTTTGTTTGTTTGTTTGGAGCGTAATGGCCCGGTGAAGACTAAGCAGCAATGATTTCATTATGACAACACGCATGCAACATAGTACAGTAGAACTTCGATGGCTCGAACACCAATGGCTTGTTTACCATGGCTGAGTCGAACACGTTTTTGGGTCCCTAGGGATTTCCTCTGCATAAGAAAACGTGTGGGATAATTAAGGAGATTTTCGACTTTTATCTTGCAAATGTATGCTGTGTGTACTCATTAGAATCGCCTCAATGAGGCGATTCTAATGAGTACACACAGCATACATTTATGTCACAGAACACTGAAAAGAAGTCCAAAAATACCCCGTTATGTTTTCTGGAAGTATACAACAGTGGTTCAAACTACCGCTGTCTCGAACAAATTTCCATGGTCCCAAAGGGGTTCGAGCAATCGAAGTTCGACTGTACATTCTTTATATTTCTAAAAAAATTTCTGTGTGACAAAGTAAATTCTTTCATACTTCCAAAACAGCAAATTTTCTGATGAAAAATTGTTATATTATTCTTAGTTATACTCAAAACATAGGTTGTTGGGGCTCATTAGAACCGCCTCACTGAGGCAGTTCTAACGAGTACCCACAACCTATGTCTTGGAGCAGAAATAAGAAAAATAATGTTTACCCCTGTAAACTCCATTTTTTTCTATATAAATTGGGGTTTGAGGGGGTGTTCATTTCACGGATTGGTTGATATGTGCATGACTTAGGAATGGAACCCATCCAAACATAGCTGTCACAGTGTGGTAGAAAGGTGCAATCAGTTCTCATAACCACCAGCATCACTTAATACTCTGCTTGCTGGGTATTTCTTTTTTTTTTGAGCAGATGAAATTATGAAATATTTTTCTTATTTTTTCCTAAAAACGGGATTTGACATTTCAAATGTGAAGTCCTGTTTTTGTCCACTGAATTTGTTTGTTTGTTTGTATTTGAGTTAAACGGCCTAGTCAACAATTTTTAGGTCATTTTTAGCCGATCAGTTTACCTATCCACACTTTTCCGGGGCAGACTTATACGTAAGCAGTTAACCAGTACAGTGCAGATTCTTTCCATAGAAAAGATTTCATGATCAATCTCCACAAAAGAATGTCGCCGACCTTGGCAGGTATTGAACCCCCATCCTCTTGATCACCAGTCAGATGCTGTTGTTTTTTTTTTGTTGTTTTTTTTTTTTTTGAGCAGATGAAATTATACAATATTTTTATTTTTTTCCCCTGAAAACAGGATTTGACATCTCATGCAAATTGTCTTCTATAGAGACAATTTGCATGAGATGTTAAGTCCTGATTAGTCTAGAGAGTGGTAAAGGTTGACGTTTCATTTTACGACACTTAAATAAGAGCTTAAATGGTCCATGTCAAATGAAAAATATATTGACTTACATTTACATTTGTGCTCAGTGCAGATTTTTTATTTGGGTTTTACAGCCCTTGATGGGCGCCCCCGCCCATAGGGGCTTGAAGAAATATATGGGCTGCATGATGCTTCCATGCAGAGCTGAATCCGGCCTGCACACTAGTACTGGTAAACCGCTTAGAGAATCTAAGCCTGTCCAGGAACCGCGGTGCGAGGTGGACCGTCCATGCTAATAAACCCTATTGGTTTCATTGGGTGACAGGGCTTGAGATGTCATTTCATCTCAATGTCGGGTAAAAGTCCCACAAAATTGGAAGCAACTTCTCCAAAATGACCTTTACAGTGTTGACGGGTACGTTAAACCTCAAATCAAACAAAACAAAACAGCCCTTGATGGAGGAAAGACGAACTTACCTCTAACTGATTTTGTAATGCAGTCATGTCCCTTTCTGTCTCTTCCTGTTTACGCTGTAATGATTGGACAGCCGGCAAGTCCTTCCCAAGATCCTCAGAGGACAGTAATACAGACTTCTCATTAATTCTGTCATTGACATCATCAACATCACGGTTGAAGGAGTGGATTTCCAGAGCAGCAGCTAGTTTCTGTTTGTAGCCGGACAACTGACCTTGAAGTTCCTTCCATCTGTAAATACACATATACCGAGATAATGAAAATTTTGATTGACTGCGTTTGGGTTTAATGACATGCCAACCCTTGTGGGTCATTTTGTGTTGTCTCCCAGAGAAAGCATCACGTGATCAAGTCCGTGAAATGAATACCCCCATACACCCCACTTTATATAGAGACAAGAAAAATGCCTAATGGCATTATGGACGGGTTTTTTTTTTTCAGTACAGTTAGGATGGTGGTGGCATGGGTGGGGTAGGGTGGGGTGTGCTGGTGTGGGGTAGGGTGGGATGGGTTAGGAGTCGGGTGGGACAGGGTGGAATTTGTGGTGGGGTGGGGTGTGGGGTGGGATGTGGTGTTGTGGGGTGGGCTTGGGTGGGTAGGATGGGGTGAGGTCGGGTAAGGTGGGGAGTGGTGGGATGGGGTGGGGTTGGGGGTGGATTGGGGTTGTTTTGGGATGGGGGTGGGGTGGGGTTGTGGGGTAGGGTATGCTAGGGTAGGGTGGGGTGGGTAGGGTATGTATGTAAAACTAAGTATGCATGTATGTACAGAACAAATGCAATATCCTAACCCAGTAACAATTTTTTGGGGAGGCGGGGGGTTTGATTTGTTTATGTGTTTTACGAAGGAAAAAAAAAAAGTTTTTTTCTATTTTTAGCTCTATTTTTAGCTCTAGTGGCCACTGATTTTAGCAATTTTGAAAAAGGGTCACCTAATGAACATTTCTGTAAAATAATTTTGAAATTGGGCCATTATCCCAGGAGGAGATGTTGTTTAAAGAAATTGTTGACGGACGACGGACATCAACTCACCTTGAACACTTCGTGCTCAGGTGAGCTAAAAAAAGAACAAAAAAAAAAAAAAAAAAAAAAGAAATTTCCATGCCTGTGCATGCATGTATGTATTATTACTAGCAACTATCAGGGGAGGAAGATAATAATTGTTCATATGTGTTTATGGAGAAGAAAAGAAAAATAAAGAAAAAAAGAATGAAAAAAGAAAGAAAAAAAAAAAGAACAAAAAAAAAAAAAAAAAGTCTCCACCGGGGTTTGAACTCACGCCCCTCAGATTCATAGTCAACAATAGGATTCGTAGTCCAGCACTCTATCCACTGCACTGGCATTTGAAAAAAGGTTAACCAAAAGGTAAACCTGAAAAAAACACAAGTTTGAAAAATGACAATTTCCGCCAAAATTTTAGTCTTTTGCGCCATTTATGGATAATACATGAAAGCGGTACCTCCACTTATGCATCAGTCCTGATATTAAAACAATCTGCTACAGAATAGATGAAAAATATCACTTTGAAAAAAAGGTTAACCAAAAGGTAAACCTGGGACGACGCCCGCCCGCAGGATGCCCGCCCGCCCGCCCGGACATCGCTATTTTAAAGGACGGATTTTTTTTAAAAACCAGTCCAAAAATGTGGTGTACAGCGGTATACATTATTTTTCTTATTTCTGCTCCAAAACATAGGTTGTGGGTACTCGTTAGAACCGCCTCAATGAAGCGGTTCTAACGAGCACCCACAACCTTTGTTTGCACTATTAATAAGAAAAATGTCATAGATTTTCTTCAGGAAAGTAGCCATTTTGGAGATATGGAAAAATGCACTATATCACATGGGTGTGTTTTCCTAATGGGGGAGAAAAGAGATAGAAGAGACAGTACAAGAGATGAAAGTGAGGGACAGAGAAGAAAGAGGAAAATGAACTAAAGTGTAGATACTGGAGAAAAAAACAATGTTCCCCTTCTACCCTTACCTGCTGCAAGGACAGCAGGCCTTGCCCAACTGTAAGCCAATATCAGTTGGACACCCCAGTGACACAAGATACACAACACCTTTGCCTCACCCAACCTGACATATCAATTATTATACTTTTGGTGACAAAGAGGGACAGGTTGCTGACTTGTGTTTACTTGCCCAGATATGTATCCTTTTTTGTTGAAAACAATACAGATCCAGATCAGCTGACTTCTTTTCCATTCTGCTCATGAATCCATGGTAAAAATGAAAAGTATGTAACGTAAATGGCTGAAAATCAGGAAGTCAAATAGCATATTGAAATATCAGGAAGTCAAATAGCATATTGAAATATCAGGAAGTCAAATAGCATATTGAAATATCAGGAAGTCAAATAGCATAATTATTGAAATATAGTTAGGGTTAAGGAACTTGTTTTTATTTCAAGATGTATGCTCCTTTACCCTTTCTTGTACCAAATGGAATCTTCCTTATATATAGCAGGAGTCTATTTCATAATTTAGGGGTGTCAGGTTGTGTTTTCTTCAAAATCTATTTGGATTTGCAAACAGTGTAGGCCCTGATCAGACGCCGCGATCTGCGGCGTCTGATCTGGGCCTGCACTGTTTGCCAGTTACCCGTTTTGGGGTATCTGAAGCAGGAGTCCATTTCATAATTTAGGGGTGTCAGGTTGTGTTTTCTTCAGAATCTATTTGGAAACTGGCTGGACGTTTTGCAAAGAGTGGCGACCCAGATCGCATTCTGCGGCGTCTGATCAGGGCCTGCACTGTTTGCCAACTACCTGTTTTGGGGTTTCCGGTACAAAATGGGCTAAGCCAGCTCTGCACATGTTTCGTTGAACCAAACATGTCCAATGTCGGCAAAAGGAGTGTGTGAATTCCGGTTTAACGTCGCTTTCAACAATTTTTCAGTCTGGTGTCTGGTTGCGACAGGGAGCTCAATGCTCACTTTTATAGTGCTGCCTCACTGAAGTATCATGTCCCAGACACATTACATGATACCACACCCAGTCACATTATCCTGACACTGGGTCGACAAGTCCTAGCTCTACCCCGTAAATCTGAGTGCCAAGCGAGGAGCAGCTAGTACCATTCTTAACGACTTTGGTATGTCGTGGCCCGGGATCGAACCCGTGACCTCCCATTCCCCGGAGCAGACACTCTACCAACTGAGCTATCGGGGCCGGTTTCGGCAAAAGGAGCATAGTTGCGATTGACTGTCTGCTTAACAGAAGGACAATATATGTGGCTTTGCTCCTATGATTAGAATGGAATGTCAAAGTGTACTGTGCCCTTTTAATGCTGAATATGGTTTAAAGTTTTAGGAAACAATAAAACAACCACTCACTTTTGGTTCATATGGTTTCTCTTCTCCTTCACAGCACTGGTGTCTGTCCGACCCTGACTGATCAGTTTATCCGCCAAGGCATTGATAGTCTGGATCCGCTTCTCATCCACAGTGATACCCTAGGGAACAGAAACAAACCTTACCCCACTGAATAAATTAATTTAGCCACACCCATTGCTAACTATCAACCAATCAAACTAGAGCTGTCAGTGAAACTGACTAGGGCCCCGGCAGCGCTATCAGAGGAGTAGGAAAATTTGTGGACGGACAGACAGACAGACAGACAGACAGAGTGATTACTATAGTGCACCCACACTTTCAGTGCGGGGCCCTAATTATTTTCATTTAATATATTTGTTCCATTCACAAACTACATGATAAACAGTGTAGATCCTGATCAGATGGCTTCTTCAGAAGCCATCTGATCTGGATCTACATTATTTGCCAAAGTATGGGGTTGTCAAAAGCAGTGGGATACGGGTTAAAACACTTACTGTAAACGAACATTAACAGAAACTCATAGAAGCATAATCTTCTCTGTAAGTGAAGATGCTTACTGATGAGAGAGACAAAACATTTTTGAGAAGACTTAACCCTTAAGACACCATGAAAACGTAATTTGCCTAAGTGAATTTAACCCTTTTTGTACCAAAAGGAATCTTCCTCCTTATATATAGCAGGTTCTCATTTCTAAATTTAGGGGTGTCAGATCGTGTTTTCATCAAAATTTATTTGGAGAATGGCTGAACTTTTAGCAAACAGTGGAGGCCCTGATCAGACGCCGTGTTCTGCGGTGATTGATCTGTGACTGCACTGTTTGCCAGGGTACCCGGTTAGGTGTTTCTGGTACTAAATGGGTTAAGACACCATGAAAAACTGCATCTGAAAATGTTATCTGTTAATATCGTCTGCTGCATCTTCTTGCAAACTTTTTAAAAATTATTTTTGCACACAGACAAACAGTGTGGACACTGATCAGACTGATCCTAGAGAAGTAGTCTGATCTGTTTCCACATTGTAAGTAACAATGACTTTTCAAGTTTGTTTGTTTGTATTGGATGTTTAAGAGCCCAGTCAACACTATTTTAGGTCATTTTTGAGCCGCTCAGTTTACCTATCCACACTTTCCTGGGCAGGCTTATACGTAAGGGGTTAACCAGTACAGTGCACATTCTTTCACCAGAAACTGACAACTGCCCTTCTTGAATCAGCAGAAGGGAGAGGATAAGCATATAATGATCAATCCTGCTGGCCTAAGCAGGGATCAAACCCAAGACCACCAGTTTTTATATTACAGAAATTTAAACATTCTTCAATACTGTTTAATGGTATGAATGTACATTGTGTCTTCTGTGTTGCTTTTTATTTTTAAAACAGTTTGGTTGTTTTTAATGCTGGTGTTTTTTTAGCAATTATGTGTTTTATTTACAACCACACATTTTTTTTTCAAAATAAAAACTAGACAAATACTACAACTTTAAATCTATAATGTCATACCTTGAGCAATGAAAAATATTGTTTTTCATTATTTTTATTATTGGGAGATTAATGGTCCAGTCAATACCTTGCAAGAAATGCATTGGTCCAATTAACCTGATCACACTTTCTTGACAAATTTAACCCTAATCCTGCTGAATAATTTAGCCACACCCATTTCTGACTTTCAAACAATCAGATTACTTGCTGTAATTTAGTCTTACCAATTCACAAACTGAATGTCAAACAGTGTAGATCCTGATCAGATGGCTTCTGCTTCTTCAGAAGCCATCTGATCTGGATCTACACTTGCAAAAGTAGGGGTTGTCATAATCAGTGGGATCAGGTTAATCCTTCTTAACAGTTTACCATTACAGTGCATATTCTTTGGTCAGTAACTAACAACTGCCCTTCTTAAATCAGCAGAAGAGGACAGACAATGACCAATGGAAATCATTCATGATCAGTATCCAAGAAAGAATTTACGTTAACTGTCAAATGCCCGTCCAACTGACCCAGCTAGCATTAGGTCATGCTGACAGATTTTTTTCCAATGGAACTTCTTGCCTATCTCTCTTTTAATGTAAAATACATCAACCAAAAAAACAATATAAAATATATCCACAAACAAAAACACAAACAGCCAAAAGCAAATGCTTTAAAATTAAAAAGAGAACAAAACTTCAAATAATGCTAATTATAAAACTAAACAGGCTATCTACTAAAGAACTATTCGCCCCCGCCCATAGCGGCTTGAAGAAGTATATGGGCTGCATGATACTTCCACACAGAGCTGAATCCGGCCCGCACACTAGTACTGGTAAACCGCTTAGAGGATCTAAGCCTGTCCAGGAACCGCAGTGCGAGGCGGACCGTCCATGCTAATGAACCCCATTGGTTTCATTGGGGGACAGGGCTTGAGATGTCATTTCATCTCAATGTTGGGTAAAAATCCCACAAAATTGGAAGCAACATCTCCAAAATGACCTTCACAGTGTTGACGGGGACGTTAAGCCTCAAATCAAATCAAACAAACAAACAAAACTAAACTAAAGAACTAATTGAAGAACACAAGTTGTAACAACTCTTACTATAAATAGCATCTCTGAATATCTATACAATGTATATGTTTAGTTACATTATATTATGTAGTCAAGCGCTAACCATGATTTTCAATTTCTTATTTTCAGAGGAAATAAGGCTTGGCATTTCATGTGAATTGTCTGCTCGGCAGACAATTCACATGAATTGCCAAGGCTTTTTTCACTGAAAAATAAGCAAGTGCTTTTGTTCACATCAAACAGAAAAGGATCTTTAAGCATGTGAACCAAGCCAAGGCTCAGATCAGCCGGTGCATGCACCTGCACAGTCTGATCAGTCTTGAATTCAATGTTCACTATACAGATGCCCCTTGACCTATAACAAAGAAGACCGATTTTTATTTATTTTTTATTTTTGGTTTTATGGCCATGCCAAGATTATTTCACATTTAGAGCTGATCGTTAATCAGAGGTGTGCGAAAACCGGAGTACCTGGAGAAAAACCACCAGTCCGGACCTTCCATTGTCATATATGACCCAAGGGAGGCTTCAACCACAGTGATGAGAGACCTAATGATTATGAATCAGTGCTCTTACCCATTAGGCCATGAAGGCCCGTTAAGACTGTAAAATGACTGGGTGGGTAAGCAAGTCAAGCTGAGTCTTCACTGAGTGCACAAGCTGATCCCCTTTTCATAGCTCATTTAACCCATTTTGTTCCGAAACCCCAAAACAGGTACCCTGGCAAACAAAGCAGGCCCAGATCAGCTGCCACATTCTGTGGCCTCTGATCAGGGCATACACTATTTGCAAAAAGTTCAGCTTTTTTTCCAAACAAATTTTGAAGAAAACACAACCTGACACCCCTGAATTTTGAAATGGATATAACGAGGAAGATTCCTTTGGTACAGAAAGGGTTAAGAGTGGATCTGCAGAAGTCTAGCAAGATAGCTATTCATGCAGAGTAAACGCCAGGCCCAGAGATTATAAAACTTTTTCCAGGCTCAACTCAGCTGAGCATGAAATCTGAAGTGTTCCTAAATATTAAAATACCAATAAGTTGAGTGATTTTTCTTTCTCAGTTGAATGTTATTTGTTCTGCTCACAAATTTTAGAATGCCAACAACTGTTGGCATTTTAAAATTTGTGAGCAGGACAAATGTGAGCAGGACAAATTTCATGCCCAAGTGAGTTGAGCATGAAACAAGTTTTACAACCTCATGCCCAGGTTTCTTGTTTGAAAATTTATCAGGGACTTAATTATGATCTTCATATCAACTATAATATTATTCTAAATGAAAAGAACCACATAGCTTAAACTAAAATCTGTTCTATGTACACGCAAGCCTCTTAATAACACGCTTTTCTGTGGATCAAAACAAGTTTTGTTTGTTGGTTTTTAATGGCAAAGTCATCACTTTTAGGTCATTTTTGAGCCGTTCAGTTTACCTATCCACAATTTTCCTGGGCAGGCTTATAGGTAAGCTGTTAACCAGTACAGTGCACATTCTTTCACCAGAAACTGACAACCAGCTGAAGGGAGAGAATGACCGTAAAGATTTCATTGATGAATCTCCACGAAAGAATGTAGCTGACCCAGGCAGGTGTCGAACCTGCTTCCTCCTGATCACCAGTCAGACGCGCATCCGACTGACTGAGCTACCAAGGCGGGCGGATAATAAAAAAAAGTGTCATAAAGAGTTTGTGTAAAATTTTAAACATAAGTTGAAAATGGGCCTGGAAAATGAACAGATTCTAGAGAAAAATGGCCAGTTTTCGGTACGATCAACTCATTTTTGCATGGTTTGGTTTAGTTTGGAGTCTAATTGTCCAATCAACAATATTTAGGTCATATTGAACCTGTCAGTTTACCTAACCACACATTTCCTGGGCAGGCTTATACATAAGTGGTTAACCAGTACAGTGCACAATCCTTGGCCAAAAACTAACAACTGCCCTTCTTGATTTGTTTGTATTGGAGTTTAATGGCCATTCAACACATTTTAGGTCATTTTTTGAGTTGGTCAGGTAACCTATCCACACTTTTCCTGGACAGGCTTATGCATAAACGGTTAACCAGTACAGTGCACATTCTTTCGCCAGAAACTAACAACTGCCCTTCTTGAAATCACAGAAGTGAGAGAAAGACAACAGAAAATATTTCATGATCAATCTCCTCATGTTGATCTGCACCTCCTTTGTTTTTTTTGTTTGTTTTTTTAAATACCGTAAAACAGGTTTCTCATGATGGGGTTCAACTAAGCTAAAGAGCCTCCTGGACTAGTTTAACATGCTGGGTATTTTTTTTTTTTCACCAGATGACATTTTTTAAATATTTTTTCTTATTTCCCAGAAAATGACTTTTTCCAAAAACAAACAGGATTTTTCCCAGATAACAGGATTTTGTCATCTCATGCAAACTGTCTCCTAGGAGACACTTTTCATCAGATGTCAAATCCTGTTTTCTGCTAGGAGAAAATTTGCATGAGATGTCAAATCCTGTTTTTTAGGAATGAGATGTCAAATTCATTTGCACAAGATGTCAAATCCTGTTTTCAAATCTTGTTTCTTGGGAAAAATCAGAAAAATGTCAACAATAAAAAAATGCCGTCTGCTGAATAAGCTCAGGAGTGGTAAAGGCTAAGAAGGGGGGCTATGGTGTACTAACTACTGTAGCTGGGTACTGAACTATTGTGAATCTTACATATATCATATACTGGATAGCATTAAAGAAAACATGTTAATTGTTAGTGAGGTGAGTAATAGTGAAAAATATTATGAAATCAGTGCTTCAGCTGAAGTGCACGACCCACCGGATGCTTTTAGCTTTATGAGTGTTACCATATATGGGTATGGCGGCCATTTTGGTCATGTGACCTGGACCTAAAACAGTTTCCCCCAATAAATGTGCCTTATCGTAAGGAGCAAAAATATATCTTATACTTTAGTACTGTATTCTGAATCGTTTGCAGGATAAAATGCATTCTTACTTTTCCAATACAAAAGCATATGTGTCAAAGTTTGACCTAGGCACAAAGAAGGTCAAGGTCAACCCAGGGTCACCATTTTAGCAATTTATGATGGGCCTACGTCCCAGATGCTATTTATCAAGTTTCGTGGAAATCTGCCCAGTGGTTCTGGAGAAGACTATTTTTGAAGGGTTTTTACCACATATGACTTGGCTGCCATTTTGGTCATGGGACCTGGACCGCATGAGCAAATTTTAGTTTCCCCCATCCCATAGAGGCTCCATATGAAATTTGACTTCAACCGGCCCAACGGTTTCCGAGGAGAAGCAGTTCGAAAATTTTCACATTTTTCGCCTCGGCGAGGCTATACTAAATGGAATGTAATATTTTGCAAGTTCATTGGTTAGATCTCATTGATATCTATCAGTATGCAAAAAATTGTTCAAATATTCTAAGCGGTTCAGTCACTATCACCAATTTTCACAAACGGGTTACGGACGGACAGACAGACAGACCATATATGGCTTGGCGGCCATTTCGGTCAGGTGACCTGGACCCCATGAGCAAATTTTGGTTTCCCCCATCCCATAGAGGCTCCATATGAAATTTGACTTCAATCGGCCTAACGGTTTCCGAGTAGAAGCAGTTCAAAAAATTTCACATTTTTCGCCTCGGCGAGGCTATACTAAATGGAATGTAATATTTTGCAAGTTTATTGGTTAGATCTCATTGATATCTATCAGTATGCCAAAAATTGTTTAAATATTCCAAGCGGTTAAGTCACTATCACCAATTTTCACAAATGGGTTACGGACGGACAGAATGACACGGTGATTTTAGGGCACTCTTAGAAATCAACCGACTTCAGTCGGTCGCTTTTTCTGCAAGTCGTGCAATTCTGAAAGAAGCAATAAATTGTGACAATCATTAGGAGAAAAACACATCCATATTGCTTGGTGTATTCTTGGTTATCTCCAAGACTGATGACTATCATCTTATTTCTGCTTCAAACATAGATTGTCGGCACTTGTAAGAACCACCTCACTGCTAAAAATATTCTGGTAAACCCCACTTTTCTCTTTATTTAGTGTGGTTTGCACGGGTGGTCTTGTACAAACTTGTCATCATGAAAACATGCCCACATAATTTTGACCCCATTGAACCCCACTTTTATGTAGTAAAACTGGGGTTTACAGGGGTATACCTTATTTTTCTTATTTCTGCTCTAAAATATAGATTGTGGGTACCCATAAGAACGGCCTCAATGAGGCGGGTCTAACGGGTATCCACAATCTATATTTTGAGCAGAAATAAGAAAAATATCAAAATTTTTTGTCTGATAATTTTCGTTTTTCAGCGGTTAGGTTTACAATGTATTAAATTTTGTATAGGCGTGTTTTCGTAATGTTAACGTGTTGTCGTGAATAATTTTAACACTAGAAATAACACATTATGGGCCCAGTTGTTCAAAGCATCGTTAGCTTAACGAGCTTGTTAAGGTAAAAATTGTTAACTGTTCTAGCAGTTACAATATCTACAATTCTGGTATTTTTGCAGAAAAAAATGTGAGTAGCTTTTGCACATTGTTACGCACATTTTTTCCGCCAAAAAATTAGTATATTTGTCATATTAAATTATCAAAGTTTTAACAATTTGTTAACTAACGATGTTGTTAGTTTTGAACGACTTGCCCCTGGACGATAGAAGTAAACACATTCTAGAGTGTTCAGATCCAGTTCAAAACGTATTACAAAGAATTCAGAGTTTGAAAATATTGAGACACTGATGAGGCCTAATTGGCCGAAACGAGCTAGTTCTGTGATGTATTTCTTACTTCCAAAGGATAACCCTTTTATAGAACATATTTAACGTCACTGAAGCTGGTGTCTGGAAAAGTGTGGCGACTGTAAAAAGTCTCCCTGCCCTACATCATAGTATAGTTTATATTTTCTTGTCCTTTGGGATCATTGATTTCGTTGTGGAATTTTGAAAATATAGGGTCACAGATGAGGCCTAATTGGGCGAAACTAGCTAGTCTGGCCCAGAAAACATGCACACGTCATATTCTCCAGTTCTGTGGTGTATTCCTTGCTTCCAAAGGATAACCCTTTTATAGAACATATTTACCACCATGCTATTATCAATGAAATTCCCAACGGGAATTCTGCTTTGTTTTGGCACATTCAACATTAAGATAGATCAAACTAGTTAGTTAACCCGACCACATAATTCCTAGGCAGACTCAGACCTTCGGAGAAGTTACACAGTACAGTGTACATTCTTTTAATACTTAAGATGCCATGAAAAACTGCATCTGAAAATATCATCTGTCCATGTTGTCTGCTGAATCTTCTGGCAAACTTTTCAAACATATTTTTGCAAACAGGTAATCAGTGTAGACCAAGAGTAGAAGTCTGCAACAAAGACTTTTATAGTAACCAGCAGACAACTAAGCAGACTATCTTGTGATTGGAATCTAAAGGGTTAAGATGCCATGAAAACTGCAAGTGAAAATGTCATCTGTTAATGTTGTCTGCTGCATCTTCTTACAAACTTTTCCTTCAGGCAAACAGAGTGGACCCTGATCAGTCTGCTCCTAGAGCAGCAGTCCGATCTGAATCCACATTGTTTGCAAAAATGACTTTTAAATAACCAGTATTGGCATCTTAAGGCTTAACAGTATTTCTGACAGTTGCCCTTCTTTCTCAGGCAAAGGGAGAAAATAACAAAGAAGATTTTGTTTGTGTTGAAGTTTTACATCCCTATCAACACTATTTAGGTCATTTTGGAGACTTTGCTTTCAATTTTGATGAACTTTTACCCGACAGTGAGATGAAATGACATCTCAAGCCCTACTGCTCATAGAAACCGCTAGGGTTTAAGTAGTCCGAATCACACCACTTTTCCTTGGCAGGCTTAGACCTAAGCTGTTTACCAGTACTCAAGACCTAAACGGATTACCAGTACTCAGCTTCGGTCAGTTTCAGATCTACACCATACAGCCCAATCTACTTTTCAAAGCCTCAATGTGCAGGGGGGCTAACCACAGATCTCCTGATCAAACGCCATGAAAGGATATTACAAGACCCCAGGGATCAAAGAGTTCATACCTATGCATACCTGTGATAATTTTATGTTGACCATGAGGGAGATTTGCTTCTCAGATGAGGGAGATTGAGGTCCCAATGAGGGAGAATTTCTGACGGCATGTTTAAGTGTGTTTTTTTTCTTGTCATTTTTTGTGGTTTAGATGTACAAAGGAACTGGAACCACTTAATTAAAATGATAGGAACATATTTTGTCAAGTTTAATTTCAAAATAGCAAGTTGTAGATTATTTACAAAAATGTTGTAACTACAAGTCCATTGATGTGATTTCAAGTTATAGGTATTTGTAAGAATCACCTAATTGTTGAAAGTACCCACAACATGCTTTAGTGTAGAAATACTTGATTAAAAAAAATATCCTAAAATGTTTCCAGTCCTCCTCTTTATCCAGTGCTGGGTTTTACTGCTACTGAACAGACCCAAAGCACAAAGTTCTCTTCAATGATAAGCATTACTTCTAGCACTATTTACACTCCTTCATATAGTCTGTGCAGGCAACTTTTTGGCCTTTCTCAGAACACCCTGTTCATAAATACATGTATAGGTAAAGCAGTCCATGCTGAAATTAATACCATTTTATAACAATTGTTCAGGTTAGCCCCCCAAAAATACTGGGTAGTGAGAATCCCAGAAATGCTGAGTCTTTATTTGTTTAAAATGCAAATTTTGTTACATCCAAACCTTGATATGATGATGCCCTGGATCGCTCACCTGATCCACGCTGAAGAAATGAAATGGCAGGTAATATAGTATGGTACCTTGTCAGAAGGAGCATACATGCCAAATACGAAGGATCTATCTCAAATGGTTCAAAAATTATGATAAAGTAGGTCAAGGTCAAACTTTTTGTATGAGTGGGAAGCCCCTCTCACAAGGAATATACATGCCAAATATGAAGGCTCCATCTCAAATGGTTCAAAAGTTATAATTAAGTAGGTCACAGGTCAAGGTCAAATTTTTTTGCATGAGTGGGAAGACCTTGTCACAAGGAACCTACATGCCAATTATGAAGGCTCTATGTTGAATGGTTCAAAAGTAATGACAAAAATGGTCAAAGGTCAAGGTCACGGGTCAAAAATTTTGTATGTGTGGGAAGCCCTTGTCACAAGGAGCCTACATGCCAAATATGAAGGCTCTATCTCAAATGGCTCAAAAGTTATGGTGAAGTAGGTCAAAGGTCAAGGTCACTGGTAAAATTGTGTATATGGGTGGGAAGGCTCTATGTTAAATGGTTCAAAAGTAATGACAAAAATGGTCAAAGGTCAAGGTCACGGGTCAAAAATTTTGTATGTGTGGGAAGCCCTTGTCAGAAGGAACATACATGCCAAATATGAAGGCTCTATCCCAAATAGTTCAAAAGTTATGATTAAGTAGGTCAAAGGTCAAGGTCACAGGTCAAACTTTTTGTATGGGTTGGAAGTCCTTGTCACACAGAACAAACATTCCAAATTTGAAGGCACTATCTCAACTGGTTCAAAAGTGATGATAAAGAAGGTCACATGTCAAGGTTACAGGTCATTTTTGTATGCGTGGAAGCCCTTGTCACGAGAAACCTACATGCCAAATATGAAGGCTCTATCTTAAACGGATCAACAGTTATGACAAAATAACCTAATGATCTACTTTTTGATTTTTAAACTCGATCAAGATATTGTCAAGATGATCATTCTGAGCGAGTTTGATGATAATCTGACTAAAATTGTGGCCTCCAGTGTGTTCAGAACGTTCCATGATTTGACCTACTGACCTACTTTTTGACTGGACATGACCCATATTCGAACTTAACCGAGATATTGTCAAGAAGATCATTCTGAGCAAGTTTGATGATGATCGGACCAAAACTGTAGCCTCTAGTTTGTTCACAAGGTTTATTAATGATTTGACCTACTGACCTACTTTTTGCCGAACTTGACTTAGATATCGTCAAGATGAGCTTTCTTAGCAAGTTTGATGAAAATCAGATGAAATCTATGGCCTCTAGTGTGTCAACAAGGTTTTTCATCAATTTGACCTACTGGCCTACTTTTTGACCCAACATGATCCATATTCAAACTTGACTGAGATATTGTCAGGATAATTATTCAGATTAATGATGATTGGACCAAAACTGTGGCCTCTAGTGTGTTCACAAGGTTTTTCAATGATTTGACCTGCTGACCTACATTTTGAGCCAACATGACCAATTTTCGAAATTTACTTAGATATTTTCAAGATGGTCATTCTTAGTAAGTTTGATGATGATCAGACTGAAACTGTGGCCTCTAGTGTGTTCACAAGGTTTTTCTATGATTTGACCTACTGATATATTTTTTGACCCAACATGACCCCATATTCAAACATGACAGATGATCATTCTGAGATAAATTCATGATGATTGGTCCAAAACTGTGGTCTCTAGTGTGTTCACAAGGTTTCTCTATGATTTGACCTACTAACCTACTTTTTGACCCCACATGACCCAAATTCGAACTTGATCGAGATATTATTAAGATGATAATTCTGAGCAAGTTTAATGATGATCAGACCAAAACTGTGGTCTCTAGTATGTTCACAAGGTTTTTCTATGATTTGACCTACTGACCTACTTTTGACCCCACATGACCCATATTCGAACATGACCGAGATATTGTCATGGTGATCATTCTGACCAAGTTTTATGACGGTTGGCCCAAAACTGTGACCTCTGGTGTATTCACAAGAAAGTTTATGCACGGACAATGCACGACGGACGACGCACAACGTTGCCGCACATCTCACAGTCACAAAAGCTCACAATGACCTTCGGTCAGGTGAGCTAATAAATGCACACTAATTACAGATTTCACTCACATGAAGTTCCCGGTCACAAATCTTTTTAAATACAGTACTTGTAAAAAGCTTACTCAAGGGGAGCAATTTCCAAATAAGAAAATCTGCTGTTGATTTCATGACTTTTAGTAATTATCCGTTACTGATTGGTAAATAATAACTATTTCCACTTTCAAAATCAAAATTTCTAACTTTACATAAAATATGAAAACAAAAGACAAATGGGAGAGTGATATCAAAGGAACAAACAGGGATAAAAATGGAAAAATAAACGCACAATTTCAATTTAAATCTAAGATAAATATAAGTAAAATAGAACTGGAAGTTTCTCAGTACAAAACTACTGAGTATCTGCACTACTACTGAGTGCAGATGCACCTCTCTCGTAAGAGATAATGGTAAATAAATTACATCACCTTATGAGATCTTTACTGGCAGCCAGATCATGTTTATTCTGTGCAGTCAGCCGAGACAGAACAAAGGATTATCTGCTTTTTTAAAGTTGATGTTTACCATTAAGTGTCGATATATTGTCCTGCTTATTCGTTAATTGCCTTCAGCAGTAAAAATTCTAAGTCTGTAACCGCTTACCGCAAATGGTAGCTCTGGAAAAAATCGGGGACAGGAAAATTGCAAATGCGGGAGATTCTGTCTCCCGGACGGGAGAGCGGGAGGTATCCTTCAAATGCGGGAGCCTCCCGCATGATCCGGGAGATATCACAGGTATGCCTATGATTTCCTTATCCAAGACGACAAAACATGAGCCATCTCATCAAGATTAACACTGTTTGCGATCCTATAAAATTCCTATTAATGATTTTGAATGAACCCCTTTCCCCCCACCACCTACCCTAACAGATCCTCTTCCCAACAACACACACTATTTACAAGAATGGATGTGTCCAAATTCTGATTCCCTCCAGAAATTCTGGGGACTATTAGTAATCAAAACCTTTCTCTAGGTTTAAATGAAGCCAAAGATTTCAGGTTTTAAACAAGAGGCCCATGGGCCACTACGCTCAGCAGAGGTCATGTGGTTTATACCATATACAGGCAAGGTGCCCATCTTGGTCATGTGACAATAATACCATGAATAATGTTTAATTGCCTCACTCCCATAAAGGCTTTTCATGTAATTTGGTTTCAATCAGCACAGCTTTTTTTACTGGAGAAGATAAAAATACTGAATCTGAGCCATCCAAGACAAAGGTCAGTAATGACCTTGACCTTTTGAATTAATAAACTTCCATTCAGCTAACTGCAAATATCATTTTTGATGTCACAACCTACCAGGCAATCAGAAATATCCACTACTTCGCCATTTTTCCATACAAATGACCAAATTTTATCTTGACATAAAACAGGTCAAGGTCAACCAAAGATCATCATTTGAACAAACTTGGTAGGGCCAGAGTCCCTGATGCTGCATACCATGTTTCAAGATCATCGGCCATTGGGTTCTTGAGAAAAAGATTTTTAAAGGTTTTTACCATGTATGGGCATGGCGGCCATATTGGTCATGTGACCCAGAACGTACTTTCGTTCCCTCATACCATAGAGGCTCCACATGTAATTTGGTTTCAATTGGCCAAGTAGTTTAAGTGAAGAAGAAGATAAAAATACTGAATCTGAGCTGTCCGGGACAAAGGTCGGTAAATGACATTGACCTTTGAAACTGATAAACTTCCATTCAGCTGATTGTAAATACCATTTCTGATGCCACTAGGTAACATACAATCAGAAAAATCCACCGTTTTGCCATTTTTCCATACAAATGTCTAAGTGACCAAATTTGACCTTGACGTAAAAGAGGTAAAGGTCAACCAAATGTCATCATTTGAACAAACTTGGTAGGGCCAGAGTCCCTGACGCTGCATACCAAGTTTCAAGATCATCGGCCATTCAGTTCTTGAGAAGAAGATTTTTAAAGGTTTTTACCATATATGGGCATGGTGGCCATATTGGTAATGTGACCCAGTCCTCACGAACAAACTTTCGTTCCCCCTTCCCATAGAGGCTCCACATGTAATTTGGTTTCAATTGGCCAAGTAGTTTCAGAGGAGATGTTGTTTGAAAATGTTGACGACGCAGACGCAGACGCAGACGACGACGATGAAGGACGACGGACCAATGCCTATACTATAAGCTCCCTGTGAGCCTTCGGCTCTGGTGAGCTAATAAAACCAAACATTTAATTTAATAATTAACTCATTAACAACACGGTCTTAATGCATCCCTGCGGGTACTTTCTGACATGTAAATCTTTGTGAAAACAAAGGAAAATATTTTCCTATTAGTGAAATAAAATAAGCAACTCCATTGCAAACTTTTGTATAGCCACAGCAACTGGTAAGGTTGGTATTTGGTGAGAACAGAAGGATAATTTTCCTTATTTCTCCATATAAACCTAGGTTGTGGGTATTCATTAGAACTGCCTTGCAGAGGCAGTCCAAATGAATACCCACAACATAGGTTTTTATGGCAAACTGACCAAAATTCTCCTTTAACTAGAGCTGCCGCCTAACGGGCGCCAATTATACCCCCTGCATGCGTTGTCAGATAGTAACTCCAAGTAAGAGTCACAGAGATCAAGGTCAGGTTTGTGTATATCAATCTTAAGTACTAGTAGCAAGGTGTGTGGTGTGTGAATATTAAAGAAATCGGTCAAAGAATGAGGAAGTTATGTGCAATGTTAAAGTTTTTTTGTACCGACAAATTTTTACAAGTATTTGACCTTGAGGAAGGTCAACGTAAAGGTCAAGGTCAGGTTTGTGTATATCAATCTTAAGTACTAGTGGCAAGGTGTGTGGTGTGTTAATATTAAAGAAATCGGTCAAAGAATAAGGAAGTTATGAGCAATGTTAAAGTTTTTTGTAACGGACCGACGACGACGACAGACGACAAGCTGACTCCTATATACTCCCTTCAAACTTCGTTTGCGGGGGTATAATTATCATCATATACCCACCTTATCTCTTTCTGTGATATATTGCAATACTTACGGCTGATTCATGGTCATTAGCTTTCTTCTGTAGTTCTATACAATGCTCGTAATCTTTACCAGTGTCAGCAGCATGGATAAGGGCTTCCTGTAAAACAGAGTACACTTATTATCTGACATGGACCCTCAACATTTTTTTCCAAAAAATTCAGCAGCCTGATTCTACTTTAATTCATACAACTGCAAATTCTTCAAAATCCATGTTTTAAAACTTTCAATGTGTCCTTGAAAACATTACTATATATTCACCAAATTCACCAGAAACACATCACACCCCTTTTGTGCACCTCCTCTGATGCAAACCAGAAATACATCACACCCCTTTGGTGCACCTCCTCTGATGCAGACCAGAAATACATCACACCCCTTTGGTGCACCTCCTCTGATGCAGACCAGAAATACATCACACCCCTTTGGTGCACCTCCTCTGATGCAGACCAGAAATACATCACACCCCTTTGGTGCACCTCCTCTGATGCAGACCAGAAATACATCACACCCCTTTGGTGCACCTCCTCTGATGCAGGAGGGAATTTTCTAGCTTTCACAGCATAGTGTTGGACTTTTATACCTCAAAGCATCCCTAACAATAACGAAGAAAAGGACTTTTGGAAGTGTCCTGAACCAGAACACTGTTGATCAAAATGAATGATTTTTTCTGGAAAGGAAAAGCACAACCTCTTAACATTACTTCAATATAACACAGTTTTAAAGATAGATCCCAAAAATGAAAAGATTATTTAGGAAAGGTTGTTGAACTAAAATGGTTTCGGCTTTGGACCAAAACAGCAGTAACAGCAGTATTAAAAGAGTTTGGAGTGTATGTAGAAATGAAATGTTATCAGTTTCTGTGATTATATCTTCAATTTCTTTTGCAAATCATATTCAAATAACACAAAAAGTTGCTGAGTCTGTTGCCATACCTTTTCTCTTATCCAGTCCTGCACTTTGTCAACCTGTTCATTGAACTCCAGGATGTCCTTGACCTCTCCCAGACCTTTCCCACGATTCTCAGAGGCTTTTAGAAGTTCACTCCACTTGGACATCAACCGTGTCACTACCTGACGTATGTCATCACAGGCAATGTGTCGCTTCTTAATGAGGAGCTCTCCAAGCTACAATACAAAGAAGAAAACAGCTATGCAAGTTAGAATTGCAATCAAGAGTCCATGTGATAGATATGTCATAGTTCTGAAATGTAAGGAGTGCATGTAACAGATGTCATAGTTCTGAAATGTTAAGATTCCATGTCATCAATGTCATGGTTCTGACATGTTATGAGTCCAATTTTGTCATAGACGTCATGCTCTGACATGTTAAGAGTCCATGTCACTGATGGCATAGTTATGGAATGTTAAGAGTCCAAGTTATAGATATCATGGCTCTGACATGTTTAAGAGTCCATGACATAGATGTCATAGTTCTGCAATATCAAGAGTCATGACAATAGATGTCATGGTTCTGAAATGTTATGAGTCCATTTCACAGATGTCATTGTTCTGACATGTAAAACATCCATGACCAAAGATGTTGAGGTTCTAAAATGTTTAGGGAACATGTCATAGATGTCATGGTAACAGAAATGTTAAGGGCCTATGTCAAAAGTGCTATAGTTCTTACATGTCAAGATATCATGTCACAGATGTCATAATACTGAAATGTTAAGAGAACATGCCATGGATGTAATAGTTCTGATATGTTAAGAGTCCATGTATGAAATCTTATTTTTTTTTTTTTTTTCTAAAAAAAAAATGTTAAGTACAATGAAAACAGTGAGTGAGTGAGTTTTAGTTTTACATCCCACCAACAGCTAAGGTCATACGGAGACGGGACCTCGGTTTAAAGACTCATCCGAAAGTATGGAGAAGCCCGGGATCGATCCTGCGATCCCTGGTTTACCAGACGAGTAGCGTAACCACTGCACCACGGAGGCTTCTACAATGAAAACAGATGTCATAATTATTTTCTGCTATTTTTTTTTTTTTACAAGACCTGTTTGCTTTCCAAAGTATTTTCAGTCCTCTGAAATACGACTCTACTCTTGATGGAAAGAAAATGCCCCATGAGCAGCAAATTCTTTTCTTTAAGAGTATGGTATTTTTTTTGTGCAGAAAAGCAACACTGGAAATTATTTCAGATCTAAATAAGCCATTTTTATGGCATAAATTTTGCTCTACATTCCTGTCTTTTTTTTTTCTTTTTTTTTTGTCACCCATAGGGGCTTGAAGAAATATATGGGCTGCATGATGCTTCCATGCAGAGCTGAATCCGGCCCGCACTCTAGTACTGGTAAACCGCTGAGAGGATCTAAGCCTGTCCAGAAACTGCGGTGCGAGGTGGACCGTCCATGCTAATAAACCCTATTGGTTTCATTAGGCAACAGGGCTTGAGATGTCATTTCATCTCAATGTCGGGTAAAAGTCCCACAAAATTGGAAGCAACGTCTCCAAAATGATCTTTACAGTGTTGACGGGGACGTTAAACCTCAATTCAAACAAACAAACAAAACCTGTCTTTTTGGAGAAATAATGGATGTGCTCATGGGTTGTAGTGTATATCAAATATTGATGTTTGAAGGTTCACCAAACTATCTATGTTTTATAGGTTGTAGTGTATATCAAATATTGATGTTTGAAGGTTCACCAAACTATCTATGTTTTATAGGTTGTAGTGTATATCAAATATTGATGTTTGAAGGTTCACCAAACCATCTAATAATAGTTTGGCTGTCATTACTGACAATGACCAATCGAGAAAGGCTAATTTTACCCATCTACTTAAGAAACTGAAAGCGATAACATACAGCTAGCGATTCAAAGACTCGGGTAACAAACCTTTGGTGTCATACAATATTCCAGAGATTTTCCCATATTTGTCATGCAACCCCCTAATACACTCCTAATATGTACATGTAACATGTCCTGGTAAAGAGCTAATGTAAGATGCATTAACCCTTTTAGTACAAGATGGAATCTTCCTCCTTATATATAGCAGGAGTCCATTTCAAAATTTAGGGGTGTCGGTTGTGTTTTCATCAAAATTTATTTGGAAAATGACTTAACTTTTAGCAAACAGTGGAGGCCCTGATCAGACGCCGTGTTCTGCGGCGTCTGATCTGGGCCTGCACTGTTTGCCAGGGTACCTGTTTTGGGGTTTCTGGTACTAAATGGGTTAAACATGCAAAAGGAATGTAAGAAAATTACATGCTAATAATGACAAAAATCAACCTGAGTACCCAATTAACCTGAATACTTTGGAGTTTAACAACCCAGTCAACACTATTTATGTCATACTGAGGCAATCAGTTTACCTATATAAACCACATTTGTCTCAGGCAGGCTTAAACAGTATTCATATAGGACTATTCAACACTATTCAGGTTATGCTGAGGGGGGTCAGCTCACCCAACCATATTTTACCTGGGCAGGCTTATGCATATGGAGTTAACCAATACAGTGCACCTTCTTTCACTGCCCTTCTTTAATCCACGGAAGTGACAAAATGAGCTTAGAAAAGATTTCATGATCATTCTCCATGGCAGAATTATGCCAACCTGGCAGAAACTGGATCTGGCACCTCCTGATCACCAGTCAGACAGGCATCCCACTGAGCTACCTAGGCCAGCCAGTCTGAACACAATGCTCCCTGTCAGCAAGCATCTATACAGTACAGAGCAAAGACTCATCTAAGTGTGGGGTTTGTTTGTTTGATTTGAGGTTTAACATCCCTATCAACACTGTAAAGGTCATTTTGGAGATGTTGCTTCCAATATTTACCCGATTTGTTTGATTTGAGGTTTAACATCCCCGTGAACACAGTATTGGTCATTTTGGAGACATTGCTTCCAATTTTGTAAGACTTTTACCCGACATTGAGATGAAATGACATCTCTAGCCCTGCCGCCCAATGAAACCAATAGGGTTTATAAGCATGGACGGGTCGACTGGCAGGCTTAGCTCCTCTAAGCCGTTTACCAGTACTCGTGTGGGGGTCGGTTTCAGCTCTCTGTGGAAGCATCATGCAGCCCATATATTTCTTCAAGCCCAATGGGTGGGGCCGATCTAAGTGTGTGGATAAGCATGCTGATACAGACAGTGAAATTCCGCTATTAAGACCACAGAAAATAAGACGAATTATACTTTTAAAAGCATATTTGGAATGTTTCAGATACTTTTTCTTTGTGTTTTCTACATCCAGTATGCTCTAGAGGGAGACCACCTTTGGGGCTGTTCAAAAGTGGTCTTTAAGACCACTTTTGAACAGTCCCAAAGGTGGTCTTAATATAGGAATTTTACTGTAGATCTTTGCTTGCACAAGTCAGATGACAAATTTTCACTTCATTCGCCTCATACAAGATAATCAGAAAGCTAGAGAGTAATATTCAAGCAATAAGTAGAAACAAGACCAGTTCAGTCAGCAGATTGCTACTTAACTGCATCTGAAGATGTCATCTGTTTATGACATCTGCTGCATATTCTTGCAAACTTTTCAAATCTATTTTATGCATACCGGCAAACAGTGTGGACTCTGATCAGACTGCTCCTCTAGGAGCAGTCTGATCTGTGTCTGCACTGTTTAATTAGGCCTACATGTCCCAATACTTAGGATCATTATGGTATAAAGAATAAAAAGATTGCAAAAAACTATAATATTTTTGCTTCCATTTGTTTATGTAAAAAGATCGACAAATTAAAACTGCTGAGTTAATGGAGCAAGAAATCTACCATATTCGCCCTTATTACCGCACAGGCTCCTATAAGCGAACACCAAAGCTATTTTTGAAAAGGAAATGCATAAGTGCACACTTTACAGTAACCTCCCCTTGATGCTCTCAGAGTAAATCTATAAAAAATTACCTTTATTTCTTCAACAGTGAAGGCAATGCCTAAGTATCCCTTTCCATTCCATTAAATACCAGTATGCATCATCTCGGAAGCTATTATTTTTGTATCAAGTGTGCGCTAATTAGGTAGATTTTTCACCACGATTTTTTGACACGATTTTGAAACACTAAGGGCACGGTGCAGTAATTAGGGCGAATACGGTATTTAAGATGAAAGGATATGCCCACATATTTTCTGGCATTTCTTCGTAAAGATAGTAAGTGCATTTATTTCTAATTAAGTATGTGTCTGTGCTATTTGACAGTGACATAATTTTACAGTAAAAACAAATATTTCAACTGGTGTGATTAACTTGGAATTTTTTTCTCTATTTTTCATAGCATCTACTCCAATCACACTCCTGAACTACGGTAAATCCTCTAACAGGCAAGAAACTGCAGGCAGGACTTCAAACTTTTAAGAAACTAAAAACTTATTAAATGACATCTCTGTTACCTGTGTCATAAAAGTGACATGTAATGTCATGATTGTGCCCCCACCCATTGGGGCTTGGAGAAATAGATTGGGCTGCATGGTGCTTCTGTGCAGAGCTAAAACTGACTGAACTTGAGTACTGGTAAACCACTTAGGTCCAAGCCAAAGTGGAATGAATTGGACCGCTCCTTAAACTCTAGTGGTTTCTTTAGGCGGTAGAGCTTGAGATGTTTAATGTCAATGTCAGGTAAAAGTCCCACAAAATCGGACGCAATGTGTCCAAAATGACCTAAACAGTGTTCAAGTGGATGTAAAACCTCAACGCGAACAAACAATGTCATGGAGCCACCCATGACACCCTATGTTTTCTACTGAATTCCTTTTAACTTTTTCTCATAGCAATCTGGAGCACCTAGCAGATTTTTCCGCCATTTTGCAAAGGGAGACAACCTTCAGGACTTCATGTTTGCTTTTCTATAAGCCCTGTCCCACTAAAAAAGGTGTCTACTCTTAAAGGAAAGAATTTGCTCCCCAGGAGCAAATTCTTTCCTTTAAGAGTTGACCCATATTGACAAGGGAAAATAATTTTGCAGGAGTTGCCTCCCCTGAAGTTGTTCCCCTTCCCCTTAAAATCATTATATGGTAAATGGCATCTTATACTCATGTTTATTTCCAAAGAAATTTATGAAAAGTTGCTCTTTACATAAATTTTTATGGAAAAAAAAAACGCAATTGTAAGATCCCCTAAATCTGAGCATATCTGACTTTTATGTATAAGATGACTAGTCTAGTCTCGCAGTTAATCAAGACTGATCAGCCTGCAAGTTTACGCAGTCTGATCTGAGACTGATTCTTCGCTGTTTGCATGGGACTTCTATACCCTCTGGATCACCCAAGGATCAAAAAGCAAAGACTTGGACCAGACTAGCATCGAGCTACATCATGCAAACACTTTTGTGTTATGAAGACCCATTAACCCCACTTTATATTATATAGAGAAAACTGGGGTTTACTGGGGTATACATTATTTTTCTCATAATATAATTTATGGCTTTCCTCCTGATATGTAACATGATTTAACCCTTATCCTGCTGAATAAACTTATTAGCCACACCCATTTCTGACTATCAACCAATCAAGTTACTTGATATAATTTATACATTCAAATTTGCAAACTGAATGACAAACAGTGTAGATCCTGATCAGATGGCTTCTTCAGAAGTCATCTGATCTGGATCTACACTGTTTGCAAGGTAGGTGTTGTTGTGTTCAGCAGGGAAAGGGTTTGACATCAAATACTATTTTCAAGGCTCTTGGTCTTTCCTTCCCTCAGTAGTATTAAAATGTAAACAAACTCCAAGGAGCAACTCTACATTTCTAAAGAAAGACGAGCTAGACAGACAGATGGACAGACAGGCTATACATGAATAAACGTAAACCAAAAATAAATCTGATAATGAAAGCTACTAATTCTAACTCACTTTCTGTTCGGCGAGGCAGGACCTCAGCACTTGTGCTGACTAACATACATGTATAAATATTTTAATAAATAATTCGGTAAACAATTAATAACATGCAAGTAAAAGTTCAGCAAATCTAACAAATCATTAACATATTTACCCGAAATATTTGGACACTTTTCAATCAGCCTAATTAAGGTGTGTGTGTGTTTTGAGTTTTAAGTCCCAGCAACAGCTGAGGTCATATGGAGACAGGTGCTCAGTTTAAAGACTCAACCGAAAGTCCGGAGAAGCCCAAAATCGAGCCCATGACCCCTGGTTTATGAAGAGAGTAGCTTAATCACTATACCATGGAGGCTTCTAATCCTTATTAAACAATAGTATATAATTTTTTATACATATTTTGACTGTAAAGACTTCAGCTCAGCGGCAAATAGAGTAGACCCTGATCTGAATGCTCCTTCTGTGAGCTGTGTCTATATTGTTCTGGCATTTTTTTAGTACCGATAACCCTCTTTACACCAACATTTGATATGATGATAAAACTCGTTAAAATGACAATTTCAGTGGAACGAAGCCTTAGTTCAGGATGAAAGGGGTTAATGAAGATATTCAAGAAAATTAAATTCTGAAACAATAACAAACTTTGTGGACATTTGTCTCGGCCAGGTGATTCTAACAAATGTCCACAGCATTTTTTTCTTAGGAGTAATTGAGGGGAAAAGGCACTTTATAACCTATTATACAACTCCTTACTAAGATTCTTTATACCAGCAGTAGAAAATTCTTTTCAACCCTTTTTGTACCAAATGGAATCTTCCTCCTTATATATGGCAGGAGTCCGTTTTGAAATTAAGGGGTTTCAGGTTGTGTTTTCTTCAAAATTTATTCGAAAAATTGCTTAACATTTTGGTTCTGTGGCATCTGATCAGGGCCAACACTGTTTGCCAAGGTACCACTTTAAGGGTTTATGGTACTGAATGGGTTAATGATAAAGTGTAGGGAACAAAAACTGGCGTTATAACGAGGGTCCTCTGTGTCTGAATATTTAGGATAAATATGGTATTCTATGAAACAGAATAACTCAAAAGGATCTTTTCCCATAGAAAAAAAAGTAAGTTTTACAAAGGAATAACAAACTTTTTTAAGTATCAAAAGTTACGAACACAAATTCTGCCACAAGTAAAGGCTTTGTTGATACTAGAGTTGATGCAAAGTTGACAGCTGGACAAACAAATGAATGGAAAACTGGATCATGCAATGCTAAAAGTAGGCGCAAGCATATTTTATAACCCTTTAAGCACTGCAGAAATTTCCACAGCAGAAGACATTCTAATTTTTCCATTATTCTTCAGCAAAAAAGGCTTGACATTTCAGTAATGTCAAGCCTTTTTGTGCTGAAAAATAATGATAAAAATACTGTCTGCTAAACATGCTTAGAACTAAAGGGTAAATATGTATTTTTAACCTTAATTACTTTCTAAATTCCAAAATAGGTCTTATTTTGTCAACAATTTCTGTAGAGCAATTTATGTTCAACATTTAAGTTTAACACCAATAAAAATGTTGTAATTGTTGGTAATTCAATTTTTATCTGCCATACAAAATCTCATGTTCAATTTGACTGAGCATGAACAAACTTCATTGCCCAGTCCCAGGTTATATTTCTTTACATGCTCAATACATTTGAGCATGAACCTTTTAATGCTCATAAGTATTAAATGGCAGAAATAAAGGAGGCAATTTCCCTCTGCTGACCAACAGTGAATATCATTTGTCCTGCTCATAAATTTTAAAATGTCAACTTTGTTGGCATTTTAAAATTATGAGTAGGACAAATTTTGAGCCAGAGTTCAGGAAAAAAAAAAAGTTTATATCCTCAAAGCCAGCCTCGGTAGCTTCTGACTTGTGATCAGGATGCGGGGTTTGATACCTGCTGGGGTCGGCAACACTCTTTTGTGGAGATTGATGATAAAATCTTTCTACGGTCATTCTCTCCTTTCCCCTGATTCAAGAGGGGCAGTTGTCAGTTTCTGGCGAAAGAATGTGCACTGTACTGGTTAACAGCTTACGTATAAGCCTGCCCAGGGAAAGAGTGGATAGGTAAACTGACCGGCTCAAAATGACCTAAAATAGTGTTGACTGGGCTGTTAAACTTCAATACAAACAAACAATATATCCTCAAACCCTTGTGTTATTTTACTCTAATCAGTTTACTTTTATCTCCTTCCTTCCACACTTCTCTCATTACTCTCACCTTGACCTACCCCAACCCAACCAAAGAATATATAGAAAAGTGTATTTATTGCTCACCTGTTTGATATTGTCTATCCTGTCTGTGTTGGCGACAATCTCTGCCTCAAAGGCCTGGTGCTTCTGCAACTTCCGCATTTTACCCTGGAGATCTGTCACATCCTGGAAATTATCTTCATACGCTATCTTCAACTTGTCGTCAATCCATCCTTCAGCTTCAACGACATCTCTATTAAACTGGGCATACAACAAGGAATCAGACAGATTCTGCTTTCTCTGGGAACTCTGTTCTTTAACCTGACCTTGCCTCGAGATGAGAGCCTCAAGCGTCTCTTCCACTTTCGGTTTCTCAAAATGATTAGCCTGCATCAGCTGGGTACCGTGTTCCTTTACAGCTTCTAGCTTTTCCTCTTGTACAGCCAGAACTTTTTCAAAAGCTTCATGTTTCCTGGTCAGTGCTTCAACCTGGTCTTCCGTGGTGCCGAAGTCGGTGCTGCTCAGGTAGGCCTCCTGAGATGAACTTATGTTATTGAGCTGGTTGGCGTCCCTCAAAAAGATATGGAAGTCGTATAACTTGTCATGGTAATCTTTTCTGTCCTGCCAAACGTTACCGAGGCGATCCTGCACTTCTTTCACCTGTGCTACCTTCTCAGCAATCTATCAACAAGAACAACAGCTATTAACAACAGCAATTAACACCAGCAATTAACACTTGGACCTTCAAATGCTATGCATGTTTAGCAGACAGCATTTTCAAAGTATTTTATTTCTTATTTTTCAGCAAGAATAAGGTTTGACATTACTTGTGAATCATCTGCTGGGCATGATTGACATGAAATAAGGCTTCAATACATTTAGCAGACAACATTTTCAAAGTATTTATTTCTTATTTTTCAGCAAAAACAAGACTTGACATTACATGTGAATCATCTGCTGGGCATGATTCACATGAAATAAGGCTTCATATTACATTTAGCAGACAGCATTTTCAAAGTATTTATTTCTTATTTTTCAGCAAAAATAAGGCTGAAAACTAATGAAAACAAAATAGATTGCAGTCTGCTCTAGAATTTTCTGTAGCATTTGAAGGGTTAATGGGGGGAATGGTGACATTTTCAGGGGAGAAAAACAGAAAAGTCAGTTTTTATTGTTCCTGTGCGCAAACACCGTCTTTTCAAAAAGCTAGAACCAGTCACCAGACATATAAAACATACCATATTAACCTTAATTATTGCACAGGCTATAATAAGTGCACATCAATACTTTTTCAAGAAGTATAGTTGTATTTGACACCAAGTAGCATAGCAACAGATAAGTATTTTGTGATAATTGAAGGATAGTTTTCCTTATTTCTCCATCTAAACCTATGTTGTGGCACAAAATACTTACCTTACCTGTTGCTGTGATTAGGAGTGCAAGATTTTTCAGTCTATTGAAGTTGAAACATTCTTAACAGATCACACAACATATCAGTGATTACACCTTATTTTGATACATTTATTTGTTTGTTTGTATAGGGTTTAACAGACCAGTCAACACTGTTTTCCGGTCATTTTACCTATCCACACTTTACCTGGGCAGGCTTATATGAAATGGGTTAACCAGTACAGTGCACATTCTTTCGCCAGAAACTGACAACTGCCCTTCTTGAATCAGCAGAAGGGAGAGAATGACCATAGAAAAGATTTCATGACCAATCTCCACAAAAGAATGTTGTGGACCCTGGCAGGTATCGAACCCGCGTCCTCCTGATCACCAGTCAGATGCGCATCCGACAATACTACCGAGGCCGGCACCTTATTTTGATACAGAGGGAAAAATTGTTGAATTATTAAAGTACTGTTTTAAAATGCATGTAAGTACATATGTACATGTAGCCAACTTTTGATATCAGCAAATAAACCTGCTATGCTTAGTAACTTTGCATTGATTGACAAACAATCCACCCAATAGCAGCATTTACCTCATCTTTAGCATAATGCTCATTCTCTATCATAGCTTCTCCTGTCCTAATCACAGCCGCAAAAGTCTCCTGCCTTGTGTCAATTTCTGCCTGAAGCTCTAAGTGGCGGGCTCTGACTAGGTCTACACTGTTCACATCTCGTACCGGCTTCTCAGATTTCATTTCTCGCTCAATCTCTTTAGCCCAGCTCAGTAGGTCACGGACATCAGAGTTAAATCTGGAATGGATTAAATCACATCATGGCAGTGCAACACACATTTTAACCAATAAAATGCCAATCACGAAAATTGTTGTCTGCTTTGTCGTCTGCCAAGTTCTTTAAAATTAGTTTTTGCAAACAGTGTGGAGCCAGATCAGAATGCTCAGTCTGATCTGGGTCCACACTCTTTGCCTACATGAACAAGATGTGTTGTGAAACACAAACATGTCCCCAGGCAAGGTCATTTTTCTTTTCCAAAGTTGGTCACAGCTCAAGGTCAAGGTCACAGGTCAAAATTTTTTGTATCACCGGGAAGACCTTGTCACAAGGAACCTACAGGTCAGTAATGAAGGCTCTACCTCAAACTGTATGAAAGTTAGGACCAATGTATTTTTTTTCTTTAAAGTAGGTCACTGGTCAAGGTCAAGGTCACAGGTCAAATTTTTTTGTATAAGTGGGAAGCCCTTGTCATAAAGGGACCTACATGCCAAACATGAAGGCTCTTTCTTAAATGATAAGAAAGTTATGACGAATGTTTTTCTTCAGAGTACGTCACAGGTCAAGGTCCCAAATCAAAACTTTTTGTATGAGTGGGAAGTCTTTGTCACAAGGAACCTAAATGCCAAATATGAAAGCTCTTTCTCAAACAGTATAAAAGTTATGACCAATGTTAAAGTTGTCCAAACAACAAACAAACCAACCAACAAACAGACAGGGCAAAAAAAACAATATGTCCCTGCAATCGCTACCGGAGACATAAAAAATATTTTTAAAAAGTCTGCAAGAAGAGTCAGCAGACGACATAAGCGGAAGACATTTTCAGATGTCGATTTTCTTGGCATTTTAAGGGTTAAATCACATTATGGAAGTAAAAGTGAAGGATGTGAATTGCAGATGAACATTACAGCTACCTGTATTTCAGTAGAAAACTACCTGATATTTAATGGGAATGGGAACACCTGGGAGATTTTTCCGCTATTTTTCAAAGGGAGATAACTTTCAGGACTTCCTGTTTGCATTTCTATTGGACTGTGCCACTGAAAATGGGGTCTACTCTAAAAGGACAAAACTTTCTCCTCAGGAGCAAATTCTGACCCCTATTGACATAAGAGACAAAATATTTTTGCAGGAGTTGCCTTCCCTGAAGGTGTTCCCATTCCTCTTAAAATAGAGAAACTTTATTATTATTTCAAATAATACCATAATATCCTATGAACTGATTAATTTAATCCTGAACCCCAATGTTATATATTAAGGATCTTACAGAAGTAGTCATTTCATATGTAATTTATGTAACAAGTCATAACCGCAAGTGTAAAATTCCGTTTACCATGCAACCATTTTAAATTGGACTTTTTAGACGAAGAAGTGCAAAAGCATTTCAGTAAAAATCAAGGACTATCATGGACAATATCATGACATTAAGCACTAGTAACCATGTGTTATTACGAGTATGGTCATATGCTTTATGACAGATGACAGTGATATTACATGATAAAATTTTCTTCATGCTCAACTCACTTGTTTTCAAGGCCTGGACACATGCTCAACTCACTTGTTTTCAAGGCCTCAATACAAAAACATGCCTATACAAATACATTGTAACCTATATTGCCGAATAAACAACAATTAGATGAAAAATTGTGATATTTTTCTTATTTCTGCCCAAAATATAGATTGTGGATACTCGTTAGAACCGCCTCATAGAGGCGTTTCTAACGAGTATCCACAATCTATATTTCAGAGCAGAAATAAGAAAAATAAGGTTTACCCCTGTAAACCCAAGTCTTACTATATAAAAGTGGGGTTCAAGGGGTCAAAATTATATAGGCGTGTTTTCGTGATGTGGACACATGCTGAACTCACTTGTTTTCAAGGCCTGGACACATGCTGAACTCACTTGTTTTCAAGGCTTGGACAAATGCTCAACTCACTTGTTTTCAAGGCCTGGACACATGCTCAACTCACTTGATTTCAAGGCTTGGACAAATGCTCAACTCACTTGTTTTCAAGGCCTGGACAAATGCTCAACTCACTTGTTTTCAAGGCCTGGACAAATGCTCAACTCACTTGTTTTCAAGGCCTGGACAAATGCTCAACTCACTTGTTTTCAAGGCCTGGACACATGCTCAACTCACTTGTTTTCAAGGCCTGGACAAATGCTCAACTCACTTGTTTTCAAGGCCTGGACACATGCTCAACTCACTTGTTTTCAAGGCCTGGACAAATGCTCAACTCATTTGTTTTCAAGGCCTGGACAAATGCTCAACTCACTTGTTTTCAAGGCCTGGACAAATGCTCAACTCACTTGTTTTCAAGGCCTGGACACATGCTCAACTCACTTGTTTTCAAGATCTGAACACAATGAAATGGGGAGCTACTCTCTCCTAACTGCCATCATGTTAACAAGCCCATGTAATCAACACCTATCTAAACCTCACTTTATTTAGAGAAAACTGGGGTTTCCAAGACAAAGGCTGTGAGTACTCGTTAGAAACTGCCTCTTTGAGGCAGCTTTAATGAGCACCCACAACCTAAGACATAGGTTGTGGGCACTCGTTAGGACCGTCTCAATGAGCTGGTTCTAACAAGCATCCACAACCTATGTTTGGAGCATAAAAAAGGAAAATATCCCACATTTTCATCAGAAAAGTAACCATTTTGGAGACATGAAAGAATGCACAATGTAACACGGGTGTGTTATTACAATGGCTGTAGATATATCGTACCTGTGTAGATCAGCAGCAGCCAGCAGTTCATCTTTCCTCGCTGCAGCTCTGTCCTGTAGTATACCCCAGTTATCTATCACTGTAGCCTGCAGCGTTTCTATCTGTTCAGCATTCTCTCCAGGATAGGTCTGCTGGAGTCGCGTAGAATCATCTACCAAAACTTGAATCTGTAGACATAACAGTATACTGGACTTTAAGATCTAAGTCTCCATTATTAATAAGGGACACAAACATTTTTTTAGCAGATTGATTGATTGTTTTGGGTTTCATGTCATTTCCCAGAGAAAGGGAGAAAAAAGATTGAAAGTGAGGAACAGAGAAGAAATAGGAAAATACATGGAAGTACAGAAACAGAAGAAATAACAACATTCCCTGCCCGTACTTGCCGCAAGGACAGCAGGCCTTGTCCAACTGTAATCCAATATCAGTTGGACACTCCAGTGATGTGAGATACAAGTCACCTTTGCCTCACCCAACCACCCCATATTTTTGGCAGAACCGCCTTGCCTAGATATGTAAAAGATCCCCTCAAAACATTTTTGAGAACGGTATTAACCCACAAGATGCCAATCACGATAATTGTCGTCTGCTTTCTTGTCTGCCGGCCATTTTAAAAGTCATGTTTGCAAACAGTGTGAATCCTGATCAGACTGCTCCTAGAGGAGCAGTCTGATCCTTATCCACACTGTTTGCCTGTATGCAAAAATATTTTTAAAATGTTTGCAAAAAGATTCAGCAGACGACATAAGCAGACAACATTTTCAGGGGTAGTTTTTCCCGGCATCTTAAAGGTTAATAATTTAAAATCCTGAACAGTATTTGAAACATCAGAATTTTTAGAGATACCATGCTTTTCAATGGAGAATCAAGGAAGATAAACCTCTGCTTTCGATATCAAATACGTATAATAAGCCAACATTTTTTTTAAACAAGAGCACCGCATGCGAGTGCCAACGCTCGGCTGCACCCCCTTTTCATAATGAACAACCATTCCGAGTTTCAAATAAATATGTTCAGTAATGACAGAGATATTACAAAATGTCCAAGTTTTTGCACGACGATGCAAACAACGCCATAGCTATGACAATACCTCGTTGTTTTCTTCGAAAACAGCCGAGCTAAAAATGGATCGCACATTTATTTCAGCCATTACGCACGTACCTGTGCCTCAAGAGCTATCAGTTCATTTTCAAATCCTTCATGTTTCTTCAGGTAGCTCTGAGTAGAGTTGATATCACGACCAAGGTCATCTGGTATGCTCTGATATTTCTCCTGAAATAGTCAAATAGCTGATACAGTAAAATTCCGCTATTAAGACCACCTAAATGTAAGACTAAATCTGCTTTTAAAAGCTTACTTAGAAGGAAGTTTTAGTTATTATTTCTTTGGGTCTTCTACACCTATTGTCTTCTATTAAGGGACCACCTTTGGGACTGTTCAAAAGTGGTCTTTAAGACCACTTTTGAACAGTCCCAAAGGTGGTCTTAAGATAGGAATTTTACTGTACCTTTAACTCTTCAAGTGTCATGACATATGTGTGAAAATAATGTCACTACCGAAATCTCTTATCATACCGTAATGATCCTGAATATTGTGACAAACAGGCAAAAGCAAACAGTGCAGACCCAGATCAGACTGCTCTAGGAGCTGTTTGCCATTCCATCTGCACCTTTAGGACTCCTTGTTGGATCTTGAAACAAAATTGTCAAAAATTTTAGTAGAATTACAGGAAGTCCTTAATTTGTCTGAATTTTTACGATTTTTACGGTACAATCGTAATTAGCAAACTTGCTCTAATTAGTGTTCACAAATACTGTTTCAAGAAGTAAGTATAGTTGACAGCCTATTTAGAGTGCTAGATTTTGAAGTCTGTTGACAGCCTATTTAGAGTGCTAGATTTTGAAGTCTGTTGACAGCCTATTTAGAGTGCTAGATTTTAAAGGCTGTTGACAGCCTATTTAGAGTGCTAGATTTTGAAGTGTGTTGACAGCCTATTTAGAGTGCCTGATTTTGAAGTATGTTGACAGCCTGTTTTGAAGTCTGTTGACAGTCTATTTAGAGAACTAGATTTTGAAGTCTGTTGACAGCCTATTTAGAGTGCTTGATTTTAAAGGCTGTTAGTTTATACTAATTTATTTTAGTTCGATTGCGATGAAAGCTTAAAGCTTATTGAATCGCTCTCGAACACTCATTCCGGGTGTTTTCACGCGCGCGAGAGAGAGAGGCAGTGGCTTTTAGACCACTGCTACCCATTTACACCTGGGTGGAGTAGGGCAGTGTCATTACGTGTCTTGCCCAAGGACACACCTCGATACCGGTGGCGGATTCGAACGCACAACCTCTCGATTATGAGTCGAACGCGCTAACCACTGCGCTATCGAGGCTGTTGACAGCCTATTTAGAGTGCTAGATTTTGAAGTCTGTTGCCAGCCTATTTAGAGTGCTAGATTTTGAAGTCTGTTGACAGCCTATTTAGAGTGCCTGATTTTGAAGTATGTTGACAGCCTATTTAGAGTGCTAGATTTTGAAGTCTCTTGACAGCCTATTTAGAGTGCTAGATTTTGAAGTTTGTTGACAACCTATTAAGACTGCTAGATTTTGAAGTCTGTTGCCAGCCTATTTAGAGTGCTAGATTTTGAAGTCTGTTGACAGCCTATTTAGAGTGCCTGATTTTGAATATGTTGACCGCCTATTGGAAGTCTGTTGACAGCCTATTTTGAGTGTTAGATTTTGAAGTCTGTTGACAGCCTATTTAGAGTGCCTGATTTTGAAGTATGTTGACAGCCTTTTTAGAGTGCTAGATTTTGAAGTCTCTTGACAGCCTATTTAGAGTGCTAGATTTTGAAGTTTGTTGACAACCTATTTAGACTGCTAGATTTTGAAGTCTGTTGCCAGCCTATTTAGAGTGCTAGATTTTGAAGTCTGTTGACAGCCTATTTAGAGTGCCTGATTTTGAGTATGTTGACTGCCTTTTGGAAGTCTGTTGACAGCCTATTTTGAGTGTTAGATTTTGAAGTCTGTTGAGAGCCTATTTAGAGTGCTAGATTTTGAAGTCTGTTGACGGCCTATTTAGGGTGCTAGATTTTGAAGTCTGCTGAAGTCCTAACTCTAACATACCAATTATTATGTTTTTTGTAATAAAGAGGAAAACATTACTAGTGTTTATCAAGGAGTTTCTTGTGTTACATTATGCATGCTCCTTATGCCCACTTTGGACATATTGGGTTGACACGAACCTGTTCAAAATTGGCAAAATTTGCCAGCACAAAAAAATACCACTGAATTAGATACAGTATAGCTCCAATATATCGCGTTCCGATATTTCGCGATGTCCAATCTATCGCGGTCGCGCCGTGGATCCCGTTTTTTTTCCCTTAAAAATTCATAATTAAAAAAAAAATAGAGTTTTAAGTTGTTAAAATTTATTTAAAACCAGGTTAAACCAGGCCCCAACAGCGTTTGACTTTTCCCGGCCAGCGTCTGCTATTTGGCGCCAAAACATAACCATTCACGAGATGGCAGAAAAGTCCGTTTTTATGATGCAAACATCTAACATTAGATGTAGCTAATTGTCTGAGGAGGGATTAGATCATTTTCACATTGATTGTGGATTAAATTTTATGATTGGAAGATAAACGCCAATTAGAGGCATAACTTGACCATATTTTCACACCTTATCGACACGCACCGCAGGGTGGCAATTATATGACAGGGATTAACAATAGTGTCATACCTGAACGGTAATAAATACACAGATGGTTTGTCTCTCAATTGACAGTGCAGCAATTATTGCGATTTACTTATTGGTCTAGTTTTACCTTATTTAAGGACTCAAAAAGACTGACAGTTGTAGACGATTTTTTTTACACTTGCCCGCATCAAAACACAATAAAATGTTAGTTTTGTTGTTGTATAGTTTTTCGGCCCGTGGTAGACGTTAAATAATTTTTTTCCAACCGCTACTTTTAATGCAAGCCAAGGGAAACAACTAGAACTGCTTTAGCGCTTAGCGCTTATGGTAGTTGCGCCCCTTGGCCGTCACCCATTACGCAAATTCAAAATGGCGTCCTGTTTAGACATTTTAGCAATCACGTTTTCAGACGCAGTTTTCAGCTGTTCTCGAATGTAAGTTAATTGGTAGACACAGTCCCCTTTGTTTCTGTCAATGAGTAATTCTGAACCTACTTTAATTGTGAAATACGGCCGATAGCATTACTGACAGCCATTAGTGTGGATTGATAAACGGTTCTCACCAAACTATCACCGCGACTTGTAGTGGCATCTCGGCAAACTACCGTGACTTATATCGCGCTCCGACCCCATCGCGGTTTTCGGGCTATGGCCCCCGACTACCGCGATATACTGGAGTTATACTGTATTGTACTTGCTATAACATTTAACATTTTGACCCACTACCACATTTAAGCTAATGAGGCTTTGAACAACTGAGCCTACGATGGAAATTTATGAACTTAAACCACAGCTGGTGTTAAGGGAATGTGTGGCAGATGTAAAAAGTCTCCCTGCTCTACATCATAGTGTGGTTACATTTTCTAGTCCTTTGAAATCATTGATATCACTGCAGCATTCAGAAAATAGTTGAGGGTTACTGATGAGGCTTTTGTTCGTTTGTTTGATTTGAGGTTTACCTTTCCCCGTCAACACTGCAAAGGTCATTTTGGAGACGTTGCTTCCAATTTTGTGGGACTTTTACCCGACATTGAGATGAAATGACATCTCAAGCCCTGCCGCCCAATGAAACCAATAGGGTTTATAAGCATGGACAGTCCGACTTGCACAGCATTGCCTGGGCAGCCTTAGATCCTTTAAGTGGTTTACCAGTGTGCGAGACGGTTTCAGCTCTGCGTGGAAGCATCATGCAGCCGATCTATTTCTTCAAGCCCCGATGGGCAGGGCTAACGAGGCCAGAAAATCTTGTGCAGTCCATGGCTTTTAGTTCTGTGCTGTAGGCCTTGCTTCCAAAGACTTACCCTTTTTTAAGAACATTCAAGACAATCAGCTGATTTACAAATTGAAAAACAATCGAATATCAATACCTGTATTCTTGTAAGAGCATCCTCCACGTCTCTGTTAAACCTGTGTATTTCACCAGCACCAAACAGCTTCTGGTCTCTTGACTCAATTTGCTCCAACAGCTGGTTCCAAGCTTCTCTACAATGCAAGGAATGTGCCATGTCAACATAGAACAATTAACCCTTATCCTGCTGAATAAATTAATTTAGCCACACCCATTTCTGACTATCAACCAATCAAATTTCTTAACGTAATGTATTTGTTCAGTTCTCAAACAAAATGACAAACACTGTAGATCCTTCACCCCTGCCCATCGGAGCTTAGAGAAAGACATTTGGCTGCATGGTGCTTCCACGCAGAGCCGAAACTGACCGCACAAGTACTGGTAAACCGCTTAAAAGGTCTAAGCCTGCCTAGGCAAGGTAGTATGAGTCAGACCGTCCATGCATATAAACCTTACTGGTTTCATTGGGCAGCAGGGCTTGAGAAGTCATTTCATCTCAGCATTGGGTAAAAGACCCACAAAATTGGAAGCAGCATCACCAAAATGACCAAGATGGTGTTGATGGGGACATTAAACTTCAAACTGATTAATCAATCAATTATCAATATTCCTCCTTATCTGAAGTGGGCCTTAGTGGCTTGGTCTGATATGCATCTGATTGCTGATCAAGTGGCTGCATGGTCAACTGATCACTGCGGAGTCCGGAAACATTCTTTTGTGGGGACTATCATGAAATAATTTCTATCATCATGCTCATTTTTCACTGTCCCAATACTTAGGATCATTACGGTAAACTGACTGGCTCAATAATTATGACTTTAAAGAATGTTTACTCGGCTGTTAAACTCCAAACCAAAGCAATCCTTGTCTGGATGTGAGTGGCCTTCACGAGTTAACAACAACATACAGCAACCTACCCAAGCTGGTCCTGTCTCTTCAGCACATCTTTAGTATATGGACCTTTATCCTCCACTAACCACTTGGCCATCCTCTCACAGCGGTTAAACCTTTCTTGACTAGCTTCAACTTGACGTTTAAACTCATCAAACTTGTTGCGTAGAATCTGTAAAATTAAATATGCTCTGCTTGTTTGTCTGAGTTTTATAACTATGGTCAAATGGAGATGAAACCTTAGCTAAAGTTCATCTGAAAGGCTGGAGAATCCAACATCAATGTTTCCCACTTAAATAAATCTCAACAGCCATATTTTCTGGGTGCATTTGTTCAAAACTAACAATGTTGTTAGTTTACTTATCGTTAAAACTTTGATCATTAAATATGGCAAATACACTTACTCTAATATTTGTTCCAGAAAATTCTTTCGGCAAAAATACCAAACTTTACAATATTTTGATAGCACTGTTGACATTGTGACCACTAACGAGTTTGTATAGCTGACGATGCTTTGAACAACTGGCCCCGGAGATCAAATGTCCTTAATTACATTAACTTGCCTAAGAAAATGCACTGACATACAGAACATATTTGCAAAGACATGTTTTTATTTTGATGTTTACACTTTCAAGCACTACCTACTACATACCAATAAATGTTCATAGTCCTGTCCATACTCCTCGGAAGAAGCCGTTTGCATCTGTTCGTTGATCCATTCTTCAAAGTCCCCACTCTCTCTCAGGTAGGCATGCATCCACTTGGACTGTTCCAAGTTCTTCGTCCTCTCTGCAGCCAGACGCTTCAGTTTGTTCAGCTGATCTTGAAGGTTGTCCTAAACATGAATCAGAAAAATTTATGCTCCAACATACCGTAATGATACTAAATATTAGGACAGATAGACATAAGGAAACAGTGCAGACCCAGATCAGACTGCTCCTGAAGGAGCAATCTGATCAGGGTCTACACTGTTTGTCATTCTGTCTGCACCTTTTGGACTCCTTGCTGAGTCATGACACAAATTTGTTAAAATTTTAGGAGAATTACAGTAAGTCTGCAAGATGTCCCAATTTTTAGGATTTTTACGATATGGCTTTTCACCTACAGAGAAAGAAGCAGTAAGCCATATAGTGTTGTAACATATCTGAAAACAGGTGAAAATATCTGAAAACAGGAAGGTGAAAAAATATATTACCCATGTGCCTAATAAATATTATAAATATAGGTTATTGACTTTATATTGTGAAATATTCGGCAGGAGTTCAAGTGGGGGAGGACGCACAAGCTTGCAAGTGCATTTCCACCATATGAACAAGTGCTGAATAGTTCATAATATAAAGTCAATCATCTTTTTATTATATACCCAAAACTTGAACTCTCTGTTAGAATTCAGGATTGCCTGGCATAGAAATCTGAACGTAAAATCAGATTATCTATCTTTAAGTGGCTTGAAATGGAAACTAATGCAGGTCGTTAAGTGTCTTCTACACACTGAAAACCACGCCAAAGTGAAAATGATGTTAACATTGGTGGATGTGACGTCATTGAACACATTGACGTTTCCCAATGCAAGATGCCGTTTTTTCCGAAGGGTTTGTTTTATTTCTTTCAAAATACTCCTGATTTCCTAAAAAGATTTATTGAAAATATAAACAGATTGTAGGTAGATCATATCTGACACCATAAAATGCACTTTATGCACTTTGTCACAACCTGTGTTTGTTTTGTTTTAAGTTCTTTCAGTCGATATGCAGGACAAGATTGCTGCCGATTTTTAGTCTCGAAATGGACAAATTTGGAAGTAGTTCTGAATAGAGGTGGCTGTGAAAAAGAGGCGACCTTTACTAGAGGGTATACTGTATTAGTATAAGACAATACCTGAGCTTTCCTGAGAGATTGTGGATCCTGACAGCCGGTCTTAAACAACCTCTGTGATTCCTTTCCAACCCCATTAACTATGGTCTGGTACGTCTGTATGTCTGTCTCCAATACTTTGTTCTTAGCCAATAGCTTGTCGGCAGAGTTCTCATCTTTGCCATAGTCTGTACTGGATGCAAATGCCATCTTCTCATTGATCCAGGCTTCTATCTCGGCGACTTCAGACAGGTACTATAATGAAATCAGACATAACATAAACTTTTAATGACTTTAACCCTTTTTGTACCAACAAAATCTTCCTCATTATAAAAAGCAGGAATCCATTTCAAAATTTAGGATTGTCAGGTTGTGTTTTATTCAAAATTTATTTGGAAAAAATTTGAACTTTTTGTCAACAGTGTAGGCCGTGATCAGACGCCGCATTCTGCGGCATCTGATCTGGGCCTGCACTGTTTGCCAGTGTACCCATTTTGGGGTTTCAGTTACAAAATGGATTAAGGAGTCTACTAATTTTCACTTGACAACAATCATATTAAAACCCGAAAGAATACAATTCCGGCCCCAGCTACAGTAGTTATCTTATCCGTGAAAGGCATTTTATCATTAGAAATTCAACAACAAATATGTCAAAGCCATGTTAAACTCAAAATTTTTTGACTCATTTGAGATGAACCACAAGAAAACCAGTTATACATGTATAACATCTGTTGCCGATTGAAGGCCCAGATCAATCTGAGAATTAGTGCATTAAATTTGCTGTCCAAATGATGATTGGTTGACTGATTGTTTTTGGGGTTTAACAACACGACAACACTTGTGGGTAATCAACACTATTAATCAACCTTATTTATAGAGGGTAACACATTTAGCACTAGTACTAATCTTCCATGTGGCCCTCTTTTCCTGGATAGGAACCAGTACTAAGCAATGTGGATAAAGTCTCTTGCTCAAGGAAACAACACATGGCGCTTGCGGGGATCGAACCAGCTACCTCTCGATCTCAAATCCAATGCTTTACCACTGCACCACAGTGCTCTATGTTTTCATTTTGTGTTGTCTCCCGGAGAAAGGGTTGGTTGATTTGAGGTTTAACGTCCCCGTCAACACTGTAAAGGTCATGTTGGAGCTGTTGCTTCCAATTTTGTGGGACTTTTACCCGACATTGAGATGAAATGACATCTCAAGCCCTGTCGCCCAATGAAACCAATAGGGTTTATTAGCATGGACGGTCCGCCTCGCACCACAGTTCCTGGACAGGCTTAGATCCTCTAAGCCGTTTACCAGTACTAGTGTGCGGGCCAGATTCAGCTCTGCGTGGAAGCATCATGCAGCCCATATATTTTTTCAAGCCCTTAAGGGAGAAAGGGAGAAAAGAGATAGAGAGTTATAAGGAGGAAGATCCCATTTCATACAAAATGGGTTAAAGAGCTGACATAGACAAAAATCTTTCTGACAGACTGGCCTTCCCTGAAAAGTACATCCAGTCCCCTCAGATGACAAAGAGACTTACCCTCTGTATTTGCACTGAAAGGTCAAGGTTCTTCTTTCTTGTCTTAGATTTGTTCAGCAAATCATCCCACGACACTTGCAGTTCTTGTAATTTGTCCTTGATCGGTTTCGCGTTGATGTGGCGTTCCTCGATCAACTTGTCACCACGACCTTGAACTTTCTCAATTATTGGATGGTGGCCTTGAATCTCTAGGTCAAGTTTCTAGAAAAGGATAAAAACCAAGTGAAAGATCTCCATGTTTTTGTATTTGTTTCGGTCTATTTGAAAACATGGGAAAACAGTTCATTATCAGTTAAATTAAAGAATACAGTGAAATTCTTACATTAAAACCACTTTTGAACAGTCCTAAAGGTGGTCTCTTACTGGAGGACACTGGGTGTAGAAATAAGGAAAATAATGTATACTCCTATAAACACCAGTTTTCTCTACATAAAGTGGGCTTTAGAGGGGTACTCATTATACAGACTTGTTAATTTGAAGATTCTTGTAATAACGATTTCGCTAGAAATACATGGGTTAATAAACAGAGTGAAAATATTTTTCAATACTGAATTGGCTAAACAAAACGGCCCTAAGTTCAGATCCATATTTCCAGCCTACTCTCAGAGATTTATTTAAACAGGGTTTGACATTTGAAGTTAAAGTATTTTCTTCAAGCTGAAATGTCAAGCCCCATCCTGTCAATGTCATTAGCAGATATAGATATGTTTCAATACCTGTTGTTTCTTTTGTAGATTCTGAGCATCAACCAGACTTTTACCATAATCTGTAGCCGATGCTGCCGGCAGCCTCTCTTTGATCCACTGCAGTTCTTCATCAACATCAAAGCGGAACTGGTGAAAGTGAAGGGAATCTATCAACTTCTGCTTCTTCTCAGCTGCTGCAGGCTTAATACTGTTGAATCTGAATAGAAAATGGCCGTCATGTTTCACACTGAGAATAAACAGTTGGGTCCAGTTGTTAAACTTATTAATAAACACGTTAGTGTCCAAAATATTAACTCTTATCTTGCTCTTCACGACAGCCTCTATCTTTGCAAACAGTGTAAGTTCAGATCAGAGGCAAACAGTGTAGGTCCAGATCAGATGGCTTCTGAAGAAGCCATCTGATCAGGATCTACACTGTTTGACATTCATTTTGTGAATTTATAAGAATAAATTGCATCAAACAATTTGATTGTTTTACAGTCAGAAATGGGTGTGGCTAAATTGAATATTCAGCAAGATAAGGGTTAAGAAGTCTGTCAAGTACATTATCAAATACACAGATATTTTTGCCGAAAGAATGTCTGAAGCTGTTGCAGTGCAAAAGCAAAATCTGCTCAAACATACTAGCATATTTTGCATAAAAATGAGAAAACTTTCATAAATTTACTCACTAACATCTTAATGACTCGCAAAGTTTTGTTTGTTCGTTTGTTTTTAGGTTTAACGTACCCGTCAGCACTTTATAGGTCATTTTGGAGATGTTGCTTCCAATTTTGTGGGACTTTTACCCGACACTGAGATGAAGTGACATCTGAAGCCCTGTCTCCCAATGAAACCAATAGGGTTTATAAGAATGGATGGTCCGATTCACACCGCTTTGCCTGGGCAGGCTTAGATTCTCTAAGCGGTTTACCAGTACTCGTGTGACTGGATCGGTCTCAGCTCTGCGTGAAAGCATCATGCAGCCCATCTATTTCTTCAATCTCCGATGGGCGGGAACGGAGACTAGCAAAGTACACCATTCTATAAACTATATTTTTGAGATCCCTGTGTAAACAGTTATATCAAAACCCTTGTGGAGTGCTGTGGTGCAGTGGTAAAGCATCGGATTTGAGATAGAGAGGTAGCTGGTTCGATCCTCGCAAGTGCCATGTGTTGTTTCCTTGAGCAAGAAACTTTATCCACATTGCTTAGTACTGGTTCCTACCCAGTAAAAGAGGGCCACATGGAAGATTAGTACCAGTACTAAATGTGTTACCCTCTATAAATAAGGTTATTATAGTACAATGAAAAATGTTATAGAGGCTTATGTGTATAGTTTAAATTCCATACATAGTAAAATTGCAACAAAATTAGAAGCCCCTCTTGTGTAGTTCTCAAAATAGGGATTGCGAGTTTAATCCTTATCTTGCTGTTCACGACAATCCCTATCTTTGCAAACATTGTAGATCCAGATCAGACGGCTTCTGAAGAAGCCATCTGATCAGGATCTAAATAAGGTTATTATAGTACAATGAAAAATGTTATAGAGGCTTATGTGTATAGTTTAAATTCCATATGATACATAGTAAAATTGCAACAAAATCAGAAGCCCCTCTTGTGTAGTTCTCAAAATAGGGATTGCGAGTTTAATCCTTATCTTGCTGTTCACGACAATCCCTATCTTTGCAAACATTGTAGATCCAGATCAGACGGCTTCTGAAGAAGCCGTCTGATCAGGATCTACACTGTTTGGCATTCAGATTATGAATTTGTAGCAATCAATTACATC